>BRZM01000020.1:18124481-18190867 GCA_033238685.1 Lates japonicus | reverse complement strand
GGAGATGACAAAACTGAGAACTCAGCCACACGGACATGAAAGTTTCTTAATTTCTATAATAATAAACAACCATTATGGTTGAAACCCATAATTTGCTGTTGGGAGACCATTTGCCTCTTTTGTGCACTGTATACAATCTCAGTCTGTGAATAAGAGGTTTTAGCAGCGTTTTGAGGTTTATTCAGCTCAGAATGGCCAAATACTGCATTCTCTGAGCAGGAGATGACAAACTGAGAACTCAGCCACACGGACATGAAAATTTCTTACTTCATAATATGAGTAAACAAGCCTTATGGTTGAAACCCACAATTTGCTGTTGGGAGACCATTTGCCTCTTTTGTGCCTTGTATGCAATCTCAATCTGTGAATAACAGGTTTTCGCAGCGTTTTGAGGCTTATTCAGCTCAGAATGGCCAAATACTGCATTCTCTGAGCAGGAGATGACAAACTGAGAACTCAGCCACACGGACATGAAAGTTTCTTAATTTCTATTATAATAAACAACCATTATGGTTGAAACCCATAATTTGCTGTTGGGAGGTTGACCTGTTGCATATTTGGAGACCATTTGCCTCTTTGTACGTCAGTCTGCAGATAAGAGGTTTAGCGTTTGAGTTTATTCATTTCAAAATTCTTAATACTTCCATCTGAGCAGGATGACAAACTGAGAACTCCATTTGGGTTTAACATGAAAATTTCTTACTTCCTGTATAAGTAAAACAAACCTTATGATTTGAAACCCCAGTTTCTTTTGTTGGGAGACCATTTGCCTCTTTGTGCTTGTATGCAATCTCAATCTGTGAATAACAGTTTCTTCAACAGAGATATAGAGCTGGACATTCTCAAACATGGTTGAACCCATTTGTGTCTGCATTCTCTGACGGAGATGACAGACAGATCCTTGTACCTGTATTAGTAAATAAATATATGGTTGAAACCCACAATTTGCTGTCGGGAGACCTTTTCCCTCTTTTGTGCTGTACTGCATACTGCATTCTCTGAGCAGGAGATGACAAACTGAGAACTCAGCCACACGGAGATGAAAGTTTCTTAATTTCTATTATAATAAACAAGCATTATGGTTGAAACCCCTCATTTCCTGTCGCGAGACCTTTTGCCTCTTTTGTGCCCTGTGAGCAATCTCAGTGTGTGAATAAAAGGTTTTCGCAGCGTTTTGAGAGCTGGCAGATGACCCATGTGGGGCAGGTGAGGGCCTACGTGGGGCAGGTTTGGAGCCATGTGGGGCAGGCTCTATAGTGCTGGCCACACATTTTCCCCACAATTCACGCTGGTGATGGGGCCCACAGTGGGCTGCCCACAGTGGCCCCTCAGGGGTGCTAAGGTGAGCACTGTAGGCATACTATGGCCAGTTTCCTGCCCGCCGTAGCCCTGCATGGGTCCTAAAAGGCCATATTTTCAGGGTAAATGCTCATGCCGAATAATTGCATATGTTAAAAGTAGCAGTAAAGAGTCATTTCAACTACTTACATTTACTGAGATCCAAAAGAAAAAAAGATCACAAAACTGCATGTTGAATGAATGGAAAATAATAAAACCCATATGACAAAACCTGATATTAGAACATAACATTACATGAAATTATCAGTTCCTCTTTTTGGGCTTTCTGCTTCCCTCAACCCCATCCCAGTCGCTTGCATTGCACAGCCAGGTTTTAACTGAGGCGTCAACCTCAGAAGCTGTCACAGCATTTAAGTGAGAAAGGAAGTTAATCTTGCCCCCAAGGATCTCATGAGTAACCTGAGGATTTTTCATCTATTGTTTATTGATATCAAAACCAAAACTGGGCTGTTGTTAGCAGATAGAGTGAGAGAGAACGGAAAAGTGTGAACTAACTAGAAACATGACAGACTAAGATAATGACAGAGTTGCAGTTGATTCAGTTGATTCATCTGGAACAACTAAATTTACCCTGGTTGATCCACAGAGCTCCTAAGAATCATCCACACTTCCTGATGAATTTTTCAGACCATATTTGACATCTGAGTACAAATAAGTTGATTTTTATCATGTAAATAAATGGCTTTGACTCTGTATGCTATGACCATGTCATCAGAAAGTATTTTAACAAAATGTGAAAAAAGTGAAGCATCCTGAATTCACTGTATATTGTGAAGTAAATTTCAGAAGACTGCAACTGGGTTCTGTAAGTTCATAACACCAAATCCAGAAAATTTCAAGGCACAACATTTCATTCAAGCTGCAATGATAAAACATTGCAACCCACTTTTAATCATGTAGATTTCATTAAAAAAATATTGGAAAAAAATGTTCATACCCAGAGCAGACATTTTATCCACCTACATAAAAATGGAATGATCCACCTTACATAGAACACAAAGGAAAACAAGATGAAAGGAATATTTTATGTTAACATATTAAAGGAGACACTGGAAATATTCAAAGGCTAAAAAATCAGTACAGAACAGGAGCAATAATTCCAGAATGTTTTTTTGGATTGCATTATCTCCCCCCACTATTATGTATGAAAGGGTCCAACCAGGATTTGGTGTTAAAGCATTAAAAACTTTTTTTTTAAATGTACAAAGTAAGATTGAGTAACACTTACTCTTCAGCTAATGGAGCATGACCAGACGCATATTACTATTGCTGTCACATAACTCAAGCTGTGTAATGCAAACTCGAACTCAAGACAGAACAGATAACACCTCCAACACACGATCATAGCTTAATCGTGACTTTATGTAGCTGAAAATGTTCAAGAATAGGTAAATATGATCTATGGTCAGCAGCATTAATCTGCTTACTGTGATATACTGGAGTTAAAGGAGCCTTTCTGTAAGTACCCTAAAGCCATGCATACATTCACAGGCAACCTCTAAATGATTCGCCTCTAACATCTATTAATAGTTTGCCTCAAATAGCATTATAATGTCCTCTTATTATATGTGAAGTATTTTGAATTAATTTATATTTATTTTGTCTTAAATCACGTTCTTCTGTTACAACTTTGATTTTATAATGATTTAACCGCGCAATGTGTCACTTCTGCCGCAAGGGGTCTCTCTATTAAAACAACAGAAGATGGTGACTGTTTCCATACATCCTGATTGTTCATGAACATTAGAATTTGACAAACATTGATATTAAAGTGGCTGAGATTTCATCGTCTCCTCTCCTTTCACATGAGACAGCAGTTGTTCATTTGGGGCTTTCACTAGAAATAATTTGTAATTATAAAAGTCAGGCTGCAGATTTACTTTAAGTAAGTGCAAATGCTTTTTACTTACTGAGTGAGCGTTTTTGTCTTTAGTGTGATAGTGATTTTGTCTGACTTAGTCTGATATATCTGTAACTTTTTATCTGCAACACAATGTTTCTGCTGCCAAAGCATAGAGGAGAGAGTTAATGTCTGGGGTCGATCTGACTGAAATGTTCATTTATAATCGTGGGAAATACTCAACAGTGTGTGGATAAAAGCATCTTTGTTCTGTCAAAATGAAGATTTAACAGCAAGCATGTGATCATTTCGTTTGATAAACTCTCCGTTTGTTAGAAACTCTGTTGTGAACACATGGAAAGACTGGAACAAAATGATTCCACTGAGCAATAACAATATCTATTGATCTTTATTGTTTGTCACTTTATTGTAAACTCTGTCCCTGTTGGGATCCTCCAGAAATGATGACACTAGTTTTCCAGTGATCCATTTCAGTAGTTGGGCGGTCAGGTTTTGATCTGATCCTCTGATATTAACCTGCCCCGGAGCAGGTTAGCCATTCAGCGTAAGTAGATTTACCCCGATAAGACTGAAAACCCAGAGTTAAACCTGAAGTTACCTTGCTAACTGCAAATCCTGCTTCGTAGTACAGGCCTCTGGATGAGTAACTACAAAATAAAACAGGAAGCACAAAGACACCAAAGACACAAAGGGGAAGGAATACTAAAATCAAACCAGCTGTTAGCTGCTAGCTGTTAATGCTTTTGAGCAGACAGTGTTGGTCCCCCTTTTGCTTCCAAAACAGCCCTGACCCATTGAGGCATGGACTCCACTAGACCCCTGAAGGTGTGCTGCATTATCTGGCACCAATATGTTAGCAACAGATCCTTTAAGTCCTGTAAGTAGCGAAGTGGGGCCTCCATGGATCGGACTTGTTTGTCCAGTACTTCCCACAGATGCTCAATTGGATTGAGATCTGGAGAAGTTGGAGGCCAAGTCAGCAACTCAAACTTGTTGTGCTCCTCAAACCATTCTATTCCGACCATTTTTGCTTTGTGCCAGGGCACATTATCCTGCTGAAAGAGGCCACAGCCATCAGGGAATACTGTTTCCATGACAGGGTGTACATTGTCTGCAACAGTGCTTAGGTAGGTGGTACGTGTCAAAGTAACATCCACATGGATGGCAGGACCCAAGGTTTCCTAGCAGAACATTGCCCAAAGCATCACACTGCCCCGCTGGCTTGCCTTATTCCCATAGTGCATCCTGGTGCCATGTGTTCCCCAGGTAAGCAACACACACGCAGCTGGCCATCCACGTGATGTAAAAGAAAACAGGATTCATCAGACCACGGCACCTTCTTCCATTGCTACGTGGTTCAGTTCTGATGCTTACATGCCCATTGTTGGTGCTTTTGGTGGTGGACAGGGGTCAGCAATGGGCACCCTGACTGTTCTGGGGCTATGCAGCCCCATATGCTACAAACTGCGATGCACTGTGATGCACTGTGTATTCTGACACCTTTCTATCAGAACCAGCATTAACTTTTCCTGCAATTTGAGCTACAGTAGCTCGTCTGTTGGGCCACACGGGCCAGCCTTCGCTCCCCACATGTATCAGTGAGCCTTGGCCCATGACCCTGTCGCCGGTTCACCACTGTTCCTTCCTTGGACCATTTTCGATACTGACCACTGCAGACCGGGAATACCCTACAAGAACTTCAGTTTTGGAGATGCTCTGACCCAGTCGTCTAGCCATCACAATTTGGCCCTTGTCAAACTTGCTCAAATCCTTACGTTTGCCCTTTTTTCCTGCTTTTAACACGTCAACTTTGAGGACAAAATGTTCACTTACTCCCTAATATATCCCACCCACTAACAGGTGCCATGATGAAGATATAATCAGGTCATAATGTTATGCCTGATTGGTGTAATTCACAATTTGGAAGGACCATACAAGCCATGAATTAGATCATATTCTTGCAGACTTGGATTCGGTCTTTGGAATTAGACTTGATTACAGTCTGTGAATTTGCAATCCAGTCTTTGGAATAGTGTTTGGATTGTGTTCTTGTGGGAGACTCAGATGCTGCAAGGAAACTTGGGTCATTTTTCTGTGCTGCCAAACCATGAAAGAGCAGGTCTCTCCCGCCGTGTTGCCTATTGCACAGTTTGCTGAAAAACTCAGCGTACTCAGCGTCGAGTTTACCCGACGATTTGCCGAGAAAGAAGCCCAGAAATGTAGATTTGAACTGCTCAGCAATCCGTTTGCGGTTGACGTGAAAAGCGCACCAACCAACCTCCAAACGGAGCTGACTGAACTCCAGTGTAGTGACACACTCAAGTCAAAGTATGACTCTGTGGGTGCTGCACAGTTTCCATGTTTCCTCTCCAACACACTGCCCCAACTCCGTGCCCAAGCTGCTCAAATGGTCTCTATGTTCGGCAGCACATATCTATGTGAACAACTCTTCTCTTTGATGAAGATGAACAAAACACCACACAGGAGTCGTCTCACTGACGAACACCTTCATTCAGTCCTGAGGATTTCCTCGGCTCAGAGCCCCCAGGCGCTTTGCTCAAATGACGTTAAAGGACACCCTCGAGTGTAATCTTGCGATTATACAACTATGACCAACAAAGTAAAATGTATATGGCGGAGTAATATTTTTAGTGATGAGTAAGGCGTGCTGTCATGCTGATTTGAGCACATTCTAACTGTCTTGTGGACCAATCAGATTGCTCGGTCGGAACTACTTGTTGTATAATTTATGATCTGTTACGATACGTTAGAGCAGTTCGTATGCCATTAAAAACTGGCTAAAGTTATCCATCGATTCATTTTCTATACTGCTTATCTTTAAAGATCAACTTGCAGGTTGGAGACTACAGTGAATCAATGTGTAGGGAAATTATGCAGAAACTACATTTTCCAAAAAATATACTCATATATACACTACAGCGACTTCTGGAACTGTTTGTGTGAGATAATTTTCCTTCTGCACTGAAAAACGACAAACCGGACGTGACGAACCAGCAGAGACTGGCCAAGTTAGAGCAAGTTTAACATTAATAAATATGGATCCAAATGCAAATTTTGAAACTGAAGAGGTTGAAAATGTATATTCGTATGCATATGACGGACCCTGCTTGCTCAGTGTCCATGAGCCCAGGATCAGACCAAAGTTAGGAGAAATAACGGCCACAGGAGAGAGATGGAGTTACGGTGTGAGGAGAACGAGTGGACTAGGCAGATGTCACGGTGAGTGAACGGTGTTAGTTAATGGCAGCTAACGATGGCTAATGCTGCTTTCACATCACAACTCACAGGACACACACAACATGGCCAAGGTCGAAAAGAAAAAAACAAGGGAGGAGGGCAGTATATATAACCTGTCATCCCGATGAACTGGCTGCACCTGAGGAGGGCGGTTTCCTTCCAGATAGAATGTTTGTGTTATCTTCCTTGCATCAGGTGATTTTTTAGATAGTGACTTCTTGACAGCTGCCCCTAAAACGAATGTTTTGAAACAGAGAATCCCCATTAATCATCTTTTATCTCTGGGAGAGGTACAAGCAGTGCAACTGGGCACATGTAGATTTGTTCTTTTACTCTGATCTCCGCTGTCTGCACAAAACCATCTGCTCCAGGGTAGGTCTGTGTCACCCATAGAGAGCGAGGAAGTTGTGGATTGACAATCATAACAATTTGCCCTTGTTTTAAGTCCTTTTCTGTGTTATAAAGCTTGCCCAGAAGTTGTCGGCCAAGATTTGACTGTGATGCCAGGAAGCTCCTTAGATTATTCACAAACAATCGAGCAGCATCAATGGATGGAAAATTTTGCAGGCAGTTGTCCAACTTATTCCTGTTCTCTCCAGATGAAACAAAGGAGGGGCTTGTCTCTGGGAAGCAAGCGCACTTGATGGAACACGGCCGTGATATATCACGGGCGATATCACGGCCGTGTTCCATCAAGTGACTGCAACTGGCTGCTGCCGGAAGGACACCCACTAGTGACGGACCAAGGCTGGAACTGGACAAGAGGATATCATTCAAGCTCTGACTGCAGTGCTGGAAAGAGCTGTTGAACACTAGTCTGCATTTTCCTTTCTTCTGTCTGACAACATGATGGGGGAGAAACCAGGATTCACCTGAGTTGCATTCGGAGTCTGGGTTGTGCATGATAATAAACATTTATAAAGAGGTAACCTTTATATGTGTGTTATAATGTCTTGTGTATGTGCTTGTAATACCTTAGAGACACAACCTTCATAGAAAGAGACAGTATCATTTATAACAGATGGCAATGGTGGAAGAAGTTTACTTTACTTTGGTAAAAATAGCTATACCACAGAATAAAAATACTGCATTAAAAAATTCATAATTCATCAAAAAATCATTATACAGAATATATAGAATATCTGAGAGTGTGTAGTTTAAGACAAAGACAGCTCACAGGTTGTCAACTAGCAGCTGCACTAAACAGTACCTGTCAAACACTAGTGTCAGCATCAACAGTGAGAGGGCAACTTCAGGATGCAGGCCTTCATGGCAGAATTGCCAAGAAAAAGCCATATCTCAATAAAAAGAAAAGACTGAAATAGGCAAAAGAGCACAGACATTGGACACTGGAAGACTGGAAGAAGGTGTTGTGGACAGATGAGTCCAAGTTTGAGGTCTTCAGATCAAACAGAAGAACATTTGTGAGACGCAGAACAAATGAAAAGATGCAATGTGCTTAATACCATCAGCAAGCATGGTGGAGGCAGTGAAAAAATCATCTGACCTCTAAAACCTTGCTGTAGTTTTAGCAGCACAGTACTGGAAAAAGCTATAGCACAATACCACATTTCTTTACAGTAAACCACCATAGATTGTTTTGTATTCTGGGTAATTTTGGTTAAATAGGAATATTTTACAGTTTATTGTAGGCTTGCTGTAACTTGTCTGTGACATTAGGTGTGTTCCAGATCGACTTTGGCTGACTTGGCTGAGGAAAAATAAATAACTAAACAAAAGCAGCAACAGAATACTCACAGAAGGTCTGTGTTCAGCTGAGGCTGCTGTACAGGTTTCAGATTTTATATCCTGTCTCACATTTATATAATCTCAAGAGTGTGATGTTCTGGTCACATCATTTCTAGGAAATCTGTCTGATTCTCCTCTGCAAGTTTGCTGTTATTTTGGAGAGTTGGAGCTCCCCTCTCTTCTTGTTTATCAAATAAAAGGGAGTCCTTGTATTGCAGAGGAGAATCAGACTGATTTCCCAGAAATGCTGTGAGCAGAACATCACACTACTGTATTTGTATGTAACACACATTACCTCAAGGCACTGAGGGTGAACTTGAGCTTTTGGCCTATTTTCTTAGATTCTGCAGACACACATCAGTGGAAACAGCTTGTCAAAGGCCTTCAGTGATCACGACTGTGAACAGCTACTCAAAAGCAATTTTCTTGTATATGCAGCATTTTACTGGTGGAGTTGCATAACAACCACTACTTTAAGGTATGAAGTATTAAATGATCTATAAAAGCAGGCTTGAAGTTTTTATAAAACTTTTTATAAGTTTTTATATTTTAGTTTGTGCCTGTAAACTCTGCTGTAAAACAGGTCTCATTTGATAAGTCTTAATAAAGTAAGAATAATAATAAACTTTTAATTTGTTTAAAGATGATGTGTTCATTGTTTTTCAAGAATAAAAAGAATCATGACTTGGGTCATTTCCTCAGCAGCTCTGACAGGTTTCTATGTTTGGAGTCACTACATGGTGATAATATTTATATTTAGTAGAAGTCTGTGACTCAAACTATTGACCTTAAGCCTTATGTTTTAATGTTTGGAGTTGATTTTATCACAGTACTATCCTGTAAAAAAGTTCATGAATCCGATTATCATCTTTGACCTTATTCTCTGACTACAGTTTCCATATCCATATCCAGAGGCCTGTAGTTTTTCTCATTTTACTGAATTGACCAAATTAAGTTGCTAAACCAAAAACCTAAAGCAGCAGATAATGATACTGTTCACTGCTGGTGATGACAACTTTTCCTTAAGCTTAAGGTCCTTAACCCCACTAAAAAAGAACTGGAGCAGTTCCTAGGTACTGTGATGTTTATGTAATTGTTTGGTTTACACCTGCAGGTTTTAAACAAAATGATCCACTGCACAAGATCCAACCACTGGTCACTCATCTGACTTGGAAATTGACCTGTCGCAGTGGCTGAGAAACTGGCTGTTGATAAGACATGGTCCCATTCCAAGGAGGAAAAAAGACTGGAGCTATAACTGCCAGCAAAACCACTGAACTGTGGTGACAAGATATTTGTCTGGCTTGCTCTGATGGTACGACATTAAATCTACAGAGAGAGAGTTATAAAACAGCAGACAGGTGTGGGAGCTAGTTGCAACAATGTCCTCCGCCTGCCCCGGCCTATACCCAAGGTTGTCCCAGTTCAAGTCCCTGAGGTAGTCCTGGATGATTATGGCTGAAAAGATGGGAAGATGCAAGTACCAGGTGCACAGACACACTAAAAGCCAAGTGCTGTAAACAACGTTACAGATTTATTAAAAATCAGGTGAAATCATTTTGCTGCCTGAAAATAAAAATTCATGCCACAGAGGGCTAATGATCTCAGTCGCATTTATTGGGCCAACATTTCACATACTGTGTGTAAACATAACCTGAAATCAAAGAATTTCATCACAAACATTACAAAACGCAAGATGAAAGATCCATAGTAATCCTCAGACCCACTGGAAATCTACAGTGTTTGAGAAGTTAATGGAATAAAAGTTTTATCTTAAAATCAAGTTGAATTTAAAATAAAGCACATTTCATGAGACTAAAGTATATTAAAATCTCCTGATAAGTAAAAACGTTAAAACTTTATCTACTAGTTTTGTCTAAAATGATCTTTGTGCTTCAGCCTGTAAACATTAGCAGCCTGGACTGTAGTTAATTGTCTCAAAAGGCACTATAAGGCCACAATGATTGTGCTCCAGTACCATGACAGGTTTGGTGAGTGGAGAGAGTTACATTAAATTAGCTTTACAGAAATCTAATCTTCATGTTGAATCAAACCTCCCTGCCACCACTAACCCAGCACCAATCTGTCAGTGTTGCAGCATTAGTGTGAAGTCCAACAGGTAGGTAATGCATTGTAGATTAACTTCTCCCTGAATTCTCTTAAGTTTCATTCCTAACTGACGACAGAGTCACTGACTGTGTTTTCATGCACAGAGAAATTTAAACACTGGCCTGAATATTGCTTTTTTAAAAAGAAGTATCTCAGTATGATACTATAATACTAACATTCTGTCTTTTACAAACTACAGACATATTTTTTTTGTTTTTGCATTTCAGTAAATATCCTGTGTTGAAAAAAGTAAAGGACAAGTAGGATGTTTCTCTGCCACAGTGATGTGACCCACACTATGTTTATATGTTAATAATCTTTGTGTATGTACACCTGGTCAGTGACTCTGACTGCACCCTAATGATCTGATCCTGTGTCATTAGGGACTACCACCACCTTCATGGGATCAGTATAGATCTACTTGTGCACTCTGTTCTCCAAAGCCTTCAGCTCAGCCTCCACCTGAGCAGGCAGATCAGCTCCAACTTGCTGAGTGAAATAGGCTCTCAACTCTTTGGTCTCCTTCTGCCAGAAAGTTGTGGGCACGTCAAACAAGGCACCCATGTCCACCTTGCCACTGAGGCCTTTAGTGTCGATGGTGCCATCTTCTGGCAGCCAGCCGATAATGCTCTTTTTGGCTGCCTCGTCCTCCCTCTCCCGGCTGCAGCGCTTGAATATCCACTCCAGCACACGGGCGTTTTCACCAAAGCCAGGCCAGAGGAAGGCACCGGTGGTGGCGTCCTTTCTGAACCAGTTGACATGGAAGATCTTGGGCAGCTGAGTGGGGGCCTTTCGGCTCTCCATGCTCAGCCAGTGAGCAAGGTAGTCGCCAAAGTTGTAGCCGAAGAACGGCCGCATGGCGAAGGGATCGTGCATAATCACCTTACCTAAAGGACAACATTAAACACTTTGGTTTAAATTGGTTTAGTAATGGTAAGAATCAACTTCCTCATCATCAAATTATCATAACTCTGTAAAGTCTGATGTATTACAGGTCATGACACAATTTCTAAAAATAAGTCATTATAAAAAGACAGTCAACCCTAAAACACAGCAGTCTTTTCTCAGAGCTGTATATCAGTATGAATAAATTTACATTTACAAGAGCTCAGACCACAGGAATATCAGATGTCTCCGTACCTTTATGCTCAGCAGCTGCTGTGGCCTCAGACCTCATTGCTGCTCCAACAAAGACTCCATGTTGCCAGTTGAAAGACTCGTAGACCAGAGGGACTCCTGATAACACCAACATTTTATCATATTTAATGCACAACTACTTATGTGTTTTACTTACTGTCATATGCAGCTAATTGAAATCCTGTGACCTCAGCACTGCTTAATTACTGGTTACATTTTAATTTTTGTTCAATTAACTTACTCCTGTGTCAGTCACACCACAGAGGGCTAATAAACACTGTGGCTGTTAAGGTAGCTTGCTGGCCTGGTGGTTAAGTTAAGCACCCAGAATATCCACCTCTCATCCCCCTTACCCCACATGTAGACTGTCTGTATCTCTATGAAATAAAGGCAAAAATCCAAAAATCTCAATGTTAAAATGTTATTTAAAAGTGGAACCAACCCTCTGGCCTTCTTCCACCGAAGATAATGGCGTCGATGGGAACCCCCTCCTCGCTCTCCCACTGGGGGTCAATGATGGGACACTGAGCTGCCGGAGCACAGAAGCGGGAGTTGGGGTGGGCACAAGGAGTTGAGCTTCCTGTTTACAAAGACATCTTCATTGTTGTTTGTGTTATTTAATGACACAGTAATTTGGTCAAGAACTTTGTAAACATCTGAATATCATGGTGCAAACTGAGTCTGATCTTTAGGTCACTCCACTTTTAAACATGACGTTTCTTTGGCAAACCACTAGATGACACTGTTTACACGATGGCTGTAGAGTTCAACCATATCTGCTCTGTGTGATATCACAGTGAGTTTCTTTGGTCTGCAGATAATCTGTCAATAATCTGAACTGGTGGGGTGATATCTTTGACACAAACACATGATTCAAGCCACCACTGATCAGTAAAACTGATATAAATACGAGCAGGACACTGAAGCTTGATTCACTCTGTTACCTGGCTTCCAGGTTTTGCCGTGCCAGTCTGTGAGGGTGACGCTGGCCGCGGGGGGGTCAAGTCCTTCCCACCACACTCCTCCATCACTGGTCTCACCGACGTTGGTGAACATGGTGTTTTTGGCAATGGTGGCCATGGCGTAGGGGTTGGTCTTGTCTGAGGTGCCTGGAGCCACGCCAAAGAAACCGTTCTCTGGGTTGATTGCCCTCAGTTTACCTACAGACAGATATGTCATGGAGGTGACATTAAACATTTACTACATCACATATGGAGAAACAGAGCGAGTCTTTGCACTTGAGCTTGTGATATATTAGATGGTGATGATGTGAAGATGATGAAGAGATCTCCACTGACACTGTCTTGCTTGTATATAGAAGTTTATTACAACGTCCAGCATCAAAACAAGCACTGCAGTAGCCTGTGAGAGGATCCGAGCCAATATGGATCTCTCTCCCTAGCAGCTCTAAACATCAGTATATATAGGTTTGTTGTCTTCATAACCTATAGCAAGACATCCGGACTTCACACAATGACCTCTTGTTCCAAGAAACAGAGAAGAGGAAAGCCCCTCTCCCTAATACTTACTTATGTTTATGGCTGTTAACTTAAGCATGACCCCAACAAATAGAAAACATGTGAATCTTTGGACTTTCCAAGTAAATAAAAACCATATATGGATCTTCAGATACTACAAGCTCTTCCTTCTCACCTTGGCTGTCAAACTTCATCCATGCGATGTCGTCTCCCACACACTCTACCTTCCAGCCTGGCAGAGCTGGTTTCATCATGGCCAAGTTGGTTTTACCGCAGGCACTGGGGAAGGCGGCTGCGACGTAACGCTTCACTCCCTGAGGGTTGGTGATACCCAGGATCTGAGAAGAGGAGTCAATCAAAATCAATCAAAGGACAAATCATGCTATAATTGTTAGTCAACCTGTTGTGCATAGCCATCACACAGGCACTAAAAGAACATCATGGACAACCACAGTTTCACAGTAAGATACAATAGGGGAGAACCGGGTCAAAAGTAACACTTTTCAGGTGAACGTCATTGTAAAAGACACTTTGCATTTCCTGCTTCATATTACATTTTTTGATAAATTTAATGAATACTGTAACACACCGAGTGTAATTGCATTAGCAGTGGGGGGTGAATTAATCAGCTGTTATAATCGTCCCGACAGTGACTCCAGACATTTAAACCTGAGCTGCATCTACGCTGAAAAACACAGCAATTGTCAAAATTGATGTTAAAGCACTAAATAATCTGTCAATAGACCATATTTATGACACACGAAACAACAACCACAACTACAAACAATACCGCTCCTGTGAATTTACTTTTTGCGACAGAAAAGTTTCCCGGTTAGAACTCCGCGAGAGTTTGACATATCCATGTGATATTTTGTGGTTCTGGTACATGTTGTGTTCACTGCCTGTTGACACAGTCAGACATTTCAGACTTGTACTGGCTCAGAGAAAATTGAGTTGTTACTTTCGTCCCTTGTTACTTTTGACCCGGTTTTCCCCTGCCTCATTATTTGCTATTTGAGATGTTTTTGAGAAGGTATTTTGTTACTAGCTAATTTTCGTCTCAGATCCCCTGGCATCTGAGACCCAACCCGACACTGTGAAACCACTGGAATCCTGTTGGTCCATCAGAAAACGTAACTTCAGTCACATTTGAATACTGCAGACAAAGATCTGAGTATGATCTAAACCCCCAGGATTTATTTTAGCATTTGAAAATTCTTGGCCGGTACATAGAGTAATTTCCACTGAGGACTTGAATTTTCATATTCATTTCCATAAATTATCCCATAAGGACCAATGAATTATTTTATGACTACATAAACTGCTACAATACAGACATATAATTTTAATCATTATTTAAACACAAGTCATCAAAACTAAAACATTTAAGTCAGTTGTTCTGTTTTTAAAACCATAACTGATAAACATTTTTTACAGCATCAGAATTAAACAGTAGGCTACAGCTAAGTCAATCAGCCCAGCCTTAAGACTGAAGATTCAAGATTCAATACTTTATTGCCATACAACTTAGGTGTTAGGAATTTGTTTCAGTGTCTTCATGACAACAGCCATGTCATAACCTACAATAAGAAAAAATAAAAATAAAAACACATAATACATATAAACATCATATACATCTGTGAATGTAGGATATTCTCAACATGACATCCTTCATCCTCACCAGCATGTGCTCTGCCAGCCAACCCTCGTCCTTGGCGATGCGGGAGGCGATACGCAGGGCGAAGCACTTCTTCCCCAGGAGAGAGTTTCCTCCATAGCCACTGCCGAAGGACAGGATCTGCCTGGTGTCCGGCAGGTGAGATATCAGCACCTTGTCTGGGTTACATGGCCATGAGTTGACCAGAGGAGCTGGAGAGTAACAGGAGGAAAAGGAATCTGTAAAATCATCTAAAATTTACAGAAAGCAGTGAATTTGTGCCCGGCTCTTGAAATCTGAACCTTTGAGTGGCAAAGGTCGTCCCAATGAGTGCTGACAGCGGACAAACTCCACTCCTTCAGCCAGTTTCTTCAGGACAGGGGTTCCCATACGAGTCATGATCCCCATACTGGCCACAACATATGGAGAGTCCGTCACCTGGAAGGACAGCAAAACATTTAGCATCTACAACCTGAGAATATATGACAAATTACAGCGAGACAAAGCAATGCTAGGTACAACACAGAAGGTTTACTCCTGTGCTATATGCTTATTTCTGTGTATCATGGATTGAGAGGAGCAGAGTCTGTACCTGGACACCATATTTACTCAGAGTGGAGCCTACAGGACCCATACTGAAGGGAATCACATACATGGTTCGACCTGCACAGTAAAGACACTTTAATGCAAAGCATTTTTCCACTACAGGCAAGAAATTAGTTGATATTAGGCTGGAGGAGTCATGGTGGAATGTTTGACCATAGCAGCATCATGAAGCTTGGATAGATCCCTGATTGAAGACACAGATGACACAACATATGTTCTTGATGCGTTTCATGTTGTCCCACTGAACAACACTTGGTGGCGATAAAGTACAAAAAGTGCAGCAATACAACAACAAAGCCAGTGAAGACTTTTGTTTGATTTCAAGGATTCACACAAAGTCTTCTCACAGGAAATATAACTTTTGTTTGTCTGAAAGAAAACTCAGCAGAAGTTCAACAGAGTTCTGTGAAATTTGTGGTGACTCAAACATTTATGATACAAATCAAGTCATTTTCCAAATGTATTCTTTATGTTACAGCTGACAGTTTGAATGTGTAAAACATCCATGTCTTTTTTTTATATATATATAAATTCTGGCACACCAAAAAACATTTGGTTAAACATCTGTTAAACAGTCTGTGTGTGCTGACCTACAGTTCACCTCAGACCACACCCATCAAAGACACGGGGTGTGGTCGGAGGTGATACACTGCTTTTCAGCCTGGACTGTAGTCTTTAAAACATCTATTTTATTCTCCTTCATTTTTACAGAGGGAAGTGAAAGACATTGATCTCCTGACAACAAGGGAGATACATTTTATTTCCATCCAGGGACATACCTGCCATGCAGCCGGGGAAACGCTCCTCTCTGGCTTTCTGCCAGTCCGACTCACTCATCCAGCTGCCCAGCTGGCTCTTAACCCCTCCAGCAGGGATGGGGATGGTGTCCCTCTGGTTCTTGGTCACAATCACGGTCTTGCTCTCCACCCGGGCTACATCCTTTGGGTCTGTACGAGCCAACCAACTGCCAACAGAGAAAAAAATCAGTGTGATGCAGAAAAAGAGTGAAACAGCACAGAGAGCATGCATATAAGTATTTGTATGCATTGGTTTTACCAGTTGTCATATTTGGGAACCTTCTTGACCATCCCCTCCTTCTCCAGATCTGCCAGGATGTTGGCTGTTTCCTCCGGCGTCCCCGTGACCACATGTACACCGGAGGGCTTACACTCCTCGACCGCTCCCTTCACGAACTCAGCCACAGCCGGAGGCAGCAAGGGGATGGAGGCCAGAGATCGAACCCCAACACTTGCCCCAACACCACCGTGTCTGTAAGAGACAGGAATTTGACACTGTTAGTCACTTCAAAGCTACACATTACTGGATGGATCGTGATTCTGGTAACAGAAACATCCAAACAGGAGAATAAATAAACTTCTGCCTGGTCTCCCTCCATCACTTCTGATGCTGACATTCCCACAGTCAGGAGATGCAGACAGGCCGGCCTATTGTTTATTAGCAGCATGATATTCACACATATGAGCCACTGAGAGGAATGCAGCCACACAACCTGGTAAAACACAGGCCTGTGTCTGTGTGTGTCCTGGTCTGACAAAGGGACGCTGGCCGCTGCTTTGTTTTTTTATTTTTTATTTTTTATTTTTTTGTCTGTCTGACAAAACCTCTAGGTTGGGGTTCTGGGTTCTGGTTTAGGGCAGAGCCTAGAGCAATTGTAAATACACATTTTAACTGAACTGCTCTAAAATTAGTTTCAACAATAGACTCACGTTCTCCCTCCAGTCAGAAATCAGACTCTTATTTGACAAATCACACTCCTCTGCTTTGACTGTTGATTCAAAGACAGAGAGGCAGACATGATGTGCAGACTCACAGCTCCCAACACACAGAGACACACACAGAGACAGAGACACAGACACAGACACACACACACACCTGGTCATCTCATACAAGGGCACGAGCAGCAGCAGGTGAGAGAAGATAACAGGTAACTTGACAGAGATAAAGAGCTGAGATCAGGTTCAAACGTCCTCTGCACAGGTGATAAATCACGTGTTTAACCAACGATGCAAGAGCAATTAATCATAAACAGAGTCCAGCTGTTCTGAAAAGGCCAAGTCGACACACAGTCACAGACACACCAGCTGAATTTATTTTATAATCTTTGGATTATTTAATTTGGATTTTCCAAACACTCTGTTGATGGCAGTAGTTTAGGAAGAAGCACCAATAAATCTGATGAATCTCGGCATGAAGGTCTGATCACAGCACATCTAACATTCGCCGATACATTTTACTCAAAACAACACGTCAAAACAACGTCAGCCACATGATGGAGCTGCAGGGAAAGTCAGATGTTTCTTCAGTGGTTTAAAAAAACATTTCTGTTCTCAGGGGATCTTCCATAAAATAATCAGCTGAAGAAGAAGTAACAGAGCCGTCCTATCACAGCTGCTCAGACAACACTAGAAAATAAAGCTGTGATATGAGCCAGTCTCCTTCAATAAGCTCCAGAGTCCCTGCTCACACTAAATCAATTAGTTCCTGATCATCCACTCTGTCATGACACTGATTATTCTAACCATTCGACTGGTGCTGAACATTATCTGCAGTGTGATTAGGATTAGGGAAGGAGATAAACTGGATTGAATTTGCCCGTAATTAACAGAAGGTTTGTTCATGTGCTGAAGAGAGAAGCAGGCGGAGGTGATTAGCTCATCTGTTCCTTCTTTGCATTAAAAAAGCTGAATCTTTCAGAGATCCTGAACAGACTCTGATGACCTTTGCTCCCAGTTTCTCCCACAGTCATTCATCCCCCATGCTTTTGTCTCTGCCTCGCCATTCCTCACCCCATCCCCCACACCTGATCAACACAGGCATGCCTCCACTTCACTCATTTAGCATAAACTAACTGAGACATCAGCTTTACAGAAAACTGACACAGAGAACATCGCTCTCTGCTTAAAGAAGTTCATTTTAAAATGAGGGACATTATCCAGATTAGTGAGGAATGTCAGGAAACAGATAAGCCTGAAATGGTCTCCATTCCCCGGGCTGTCTCTAACTTCCATCTAAACGAGTTGTCCTCCAAACACACCTCCAAATCAACGAGCCAATCCTCAAGCACCTCGGGCCGACACGCCTATACTCCCCCCTCACGGCCCCATTCCTGGTCAACGGCCTCTGTAGGGCAGAGTCTACAGAGTCCACACTGAGCGGAGTCAGTCTCTACGAGCAGAGACAAGCTGAAATATCACTCAGAACTGCACACGTGCTGCATACATCAGCCTCACACAGGGAACAGTGAGTACACACGGAACATGCTCCAGTAAATTCAGGCAAAGAGAGCAGTGATGACTCCAGTCATTAACAATCTGTGAAGCAGAAATGCAAACATGGTGAAGAGGAATATGGACCTGCTGACACAAACTCACCGGCCTCACTCACTATAAATATATATATATGTGTGTGAGAGAGAGAGAGAGTTTTTTCTTCACAGTCCCCGTGTTATGGGTAATGGGGGGGTCACCGATCTTTAAAATGCTACATGCTACTGTTATGAGCTGTTTAACATATAAAGACATGGACAGTGTGATCTGATCTGAGGCCAGCCTGAGATCAAGTCCGACAAGTTTCACTGCTGCTGACAAAGATTTCACAACAGACTTTCTGTAGCAACTGTTGCTTCAAATCACTGACAATAAAAGAATTAAGAATTAACTGACGCCTCTGGTCACATCTCATTCTAAGTAACACATAAAGTGCTCACTGGGCCTGACAAAGTGTTTCCTCTTCAGAAAACAGGTTTCAAATAACATCACTGTACGGTTCATCTTGAATGGCCACAGTACACTTCTGTGAGTTTTAAAACATGTATTTACTCTCTTTGTGCCAGCGAAGCTAACAAACCTTACTGTCAGATGTTAAACGAAAGGAAAAACATTTCAACCTGTTCACTTTAGGCACCGAACCATGTTAAATGTTGACGAATCTACAACGCGGATTGAATTAAAACTCACCTCCGGATGACTCCCAGTAACAGAGACGACATCTTCAGAGGAAAATCACACTGACTTCAAACCCTGAGAGACTCACAGGCTCGTGTAGTGGATGTGAGGAGGTGGAGTGAGGTGCTGAGTCTACAGCCGCTCACAGCTCATATCAGACCGGACCTTGTACTTTGTTCCCTCTCAAACACCTGAACGCCTGCGGCTCCGCTGACCACCGGGTCTGACAGAGTCCTGATCCACCGTCCTCCGGGTCTAACGGTCAGCTTCTGTCCATACTGGTGTGTTCGTTCCTCTAGATCATGGAGCCACCGACTGATGCAAGTTTCACCGCCGCTGCACAAACACAACGAAAACCACCGTGGAGACACAACCCGGAAATACGAGCAAACGGAAACGGACCCGGAGTTCACACGAACCCCCCAACCTCCAGCCCCTGCACACAGCTGGATGACAAGTTTACATTTTATTTTTGTTTTGGAGATTTTCTCTTTCCTCACGAACAGCTTTCCCTGTACTTTACCATACTTCACCGTTTGGTTTTATCAGCAGATTATTATTAAAATACTGTGATGCTCTGTAATCCTCCACAATGTACAGTGGGTATAAAAAGTCTACACACCCCGGGGTTTTTTCCCAAGTCTGTTTAATAATATTTTTAAACTTTTTTTTAGACAACAAGCAAAAACAACAATCCAATTAAAAGTAACAAGTAAAGTAACAATACAGTTCAATCACTACAATGATAATAAAGAAAGAATCAGACAGAAAAAAAATAAACAAAACAAAACCAAGGGAAAATCAAGACAGAATAATTACGAAAATTGAAGAATGAATAAATAAATAATTCAATAAATAAAAATAATAGAAACAATTGTAGCAGGAGGAAAAAGGGGGGTGAAAGGAAACAGGAAATGACATACTGAAAAGGTACAAGGAGGAGTCACACCTGGGAGCTGATTAGGGAGGGAAACTCAAACAAAGGAGTGAGACTGGAGGAGTGAGAGAAAAAAGGAAATGGAGAGAAAACAAAAAAAAAGGACTAGTATCTTGGATAAAACATGGATCTACATGGTCTTTTACTGAGGAGTTTGAGATGGAATGTTGAACTTGTGGAACTAAGACTGTAGGAGGAGAAAAGGGAACCCTGGAGCAGCCAGACCTGTCCTGCTTGGTTTCCTAAGGCTTTTCTCTCCAGGTCAGAGGACACTTTCATCATTCACACCCCAGATAAGTCCCTTCATCACCCAAACTCTCCTGGCTTCTCCCATGCTCACCTGAATGCATTTCTGCTCTCCCTCTCCCTCTCTCTATCCAGAAACATTCACACACCTACATACACCCTGAACTGAACTGAACAGAACTGGGCTGAGTTGATTCATTTTCCCATATTCATCCATTCACACCTTCACCCTCCTTAAGTGACTGTACACCCCAAATGGACTCTCACACACTCTTACCTGCATTCATACCCCACTGGCTTCAGAACTATAAAATGAGACTGGCCCATGAGATTTTGATTTGTGAGATTTGATTTTTTTTCTTTTTCTCTCTTTCTGGAGGTTGAAACTGTGATTTTCTTTATTGATGTGAAAGAGTGAAATAATATAAGATACCTATCGCACCTTTATTGGTTGGCTTTTCTTCTATTCTTTTGTAGCTAGGATGCAAGCCCTCTCTGATTTAAAATTATTAACAAAAATAAATTTGACAGGTATAGGTGGATAAGTTTATACCTGGCCTGTCTGGCGCCCAACCACTTTATTAATTTCTGTTAAGAGAGGTGCCTACGTTACACAATAATAATATTTGGTCGGTCTGTTGCATGTCATATCGTATTCTCGCATTAGTACAGGAAGAATAAAGTCATCAGTCAGTCAGGGCTCTCCTGGAGATCTAGCCCTTGCACATGCTTACAGAAAGGGTCACATATCTTTCTAAATTTCCCCAACGAGCCTTTGATTTTGTACCTAATTCTTTCTAGTTTAGTAAAACTAAGAACATCTTTTATCCACAGTGGATGTGTGGGGGGAGTTGTAGATTTCCACCTGAGCAGTATCAACCGTCGAGCGAGTTGGGGTAACAAAGGCTATAAAGGCTGCCTCCACGGAACAGAGAGATATTGTACATGGAGTTACACAAACAATGAAGTTATGGCATTAGGCTCAATCAATTTTCCTGTAACCTTTGACAGTGATCGAAAACTTTGCTCCCAGTAGCGTTGTAGAGCGGGACAGGACCAGAACACATGGGCATGGCCAGCTGGTGCATGGTGACACCTGTCACATATTGGATCCACATCTTTGTATGTTTTTGAGAGCCTACCTTTGTAACATGGGTGCAGTGTATTATTAGGGCCCAAGCACTGGCGTGCGAAGGCCCTATTGTAATCGTAAGGGTTATTATTATTATAATTTTGAGGGCCTAAACATGCTCAAAAACTCACGAAACTTTGCACATGCATCAGAACTGGTGACAATTTACATCTGATAGGGGTCTCCTTCATTGCCGCCAAAAAATGGCTCCATAGCGCCCCCCGGAAATTTTTAAAACCCCCTTGCCATTGGACTTAGTTTGTCTGAGGAGAACGAAATTCGGAGACATGATGTAACATGCCAAGACACACCAATAGTCTCTTGACATCATGGCCTCAAACCTACAGGAAGTCGGCCATTTCGGTTTTAATTTGAAAATTTTGCTCATTTTTGGCCATTTTTTGGAATTTGGGGACGTTGTATTTGATCGAACTCATCCTACAGATTTTGTCATATCGACCTCAAACTTGGTCAGGATACTCTTGAGGCCTTGCCTCGCCATTAAACAGGAAATTGTGTTTAAGTTGCTGTAACTCAGCCATACTTTATTCAATCAGCCCCAAATTTCACAGTGATGATGAGGGTCCCGACATGAACACACCCACATGCCAATATTCACAAAAAGTTATAGCGCCACCTATTGGCCACAAGAAATTACATGTTTTAGACTTCCTGACGTCCTGCTACTAGCAGGTTGATGTGATCCACTTCAGACTTGGTCGGGAAAGCCTTAAGGACTTCATGATGCCTTATTGTGAAGATTTTGATGTTCCATTGAAGGGCGAGTCTGTGGCGGTGTGGTGAAGTTGTTTCGCCATTAACCAGGAAGTTGATGCAAAAATTGTCTGATCTGCCCCAAACTTGACATGTTTGATAAGAGTCGTGCCCTGAACACATCTTCATGGGTGTTGCTTATGGGCATGGCAAAATGGCTCCATAGCGCCCCCCTGGACATATTCAAAACCCCCTTGCCATTGAGTTTAGTTTGTCCGAGGTGAACAAAATTCGGAGGCATGATGTAAAATGCCGAGATGCACCAAAAAGTCTCTTGACATCATGGCCTCAAACCTACAGGAAGTCGGCCATTTTGATTTTATCGCACAAATTTTGATTATTTTTCGCCATTTGGGGATGTTGTATTTGATCGAACTCCTCCTACAGATTTTATCATATTGACCTCAAACTTGGTCAGGATACTCTTAAGGCCTTTGTGATTAAAAGTTATTGAAAGATTTTGCTGATGTCGAAGGGTGTGGTCATGGCAGCACCTCAAATTTTAATGCCTCGCCATGAGGAAGTTGCGTTTAAGTTGCTGTAACTCAGCCATGCTTTGTTCAATCAGCCCTGAGTTTCACAGTGATGATGAGGGTCCCGACATGAACACACCCACATGTCAATAGTCACAAAAAATTATAGCGCCACCTACTGGACACAGGAAATTACATGTTTTAGACTTTGACGTCCTGTTACTAGCAGGTTAATGTGATCCACTTTAGACTTGGTCAAGATAGCCTTAAGGACTTCATGATGCCTTTCTGTGAAAATTCTGATATTCCATTAAAGGTCCTGTCTGTGGTGCCATGGCAAATTTCAATGCTTCGCCATTAACCAGGAAGTTGATATAAGTCATGCATTAGGGATGTACCGATACCAGCATCGGGTATCTGTCCCTGTTCCTGTACTCGTACTTGAACTCGTATTGGGCGGTCAGGTGCTAATTGAGAGCAAGGAGGAGCAATGTCGGCAGTGTGGAGGTATTTCAAAGTGGATGATAGTGACAAAAGTAAAGTGGACAAATTATGCTCTGCAAAGCTGTCAAGAGGAGGGACGAAAGCGAGTACTTTCAACACAAGCACTCTGATAAAACATCTAAAAAACCAACACGATGTTCAAAGAGGGTTAGGGTCAGTCACAGCAATTTCTTACAGCCAGAGAATGAAACAATATCTAATGAAAATAAAACACGTTTTCAAGTAAATGTATGAAGTGTAATGGCATTAATAAGTACTCATATTGGTACACGGTATCGGCAAGTACTCAAATGTAAGTACTTGTAATTGGATTGAAAAAATGTGGTATCGGTGTATCCCTATCATGCATACTTTGTCTGATCTGCCCCAAATTTCAGGTTTGACAACAGACCTGTCCTGAACACATTTACATTCAAATATACACATATAATCATAGCGCCACCTATTGGAAACAGGAAATGATGTGTTTTATCGAAGTAGGTTCATGTGATTCACCTCAAAGGTGGTCAGACAAGCATTAAGATCATAATAGTGCTACATTGTGAAAACTGTGAGTCTTCATGGGACGCCCTTGCTGTGTCGCCATGGCGAATTTTGATGCTTCGCCATTAAAGAGGAAGTCGTTGTAACTCCTGCGTGCACTGTCCAGTCCGCCCCAAACTTCACATTTTCTTGCTGTCATGGCCTGTAAACATCTACATGCCGATATTCAGATATAGTGAATATTGCGCAATATATTCGCCCTTGCTGTGTTGCCGTGGCAAATTTTGATGCTTCGCCATTAAACAGGAAGTTGTTTTAACTTCCACATACACTGTCCAATCTGCCCCAAACTTCACGTTTGCTTAGTGTCATGGCCTCAACACATCTACATGCCAATATTCAGTCATAGCGCCACCTATTGACAACAGGAAACTATGTGTTTCATCTAAGTAGGTTGATCTGATTCACCTCAAATGTGGTCAAACAAGCATTAAGATCATAATGGTGACTGTGAGTTTTCACGGGACGCCCTTGCTGTGTCACCATGGCGAATTTCGATCCTTTGCCATTAAACAGGAAGTTGTTGTAACTCCCACTTGTACTGTCCAGTGCAGTCTTGCAAAAGACTGAAAAACTTTCTGCCTTGCAGACTTGACTTTCTCCACATGTACAAAACATCATAGACCAATAAACAAAATATTATAGGAAAATATGATGCTATGAAAGCAGTTAAGCAGCTATGTTATCTTGATTGAGACAAGCAAACTAAATTAGCTTTTCTAATTTACAGACTGATATGCTCTGTATTACAAAGAAGCAAGATAAAACTGGTGTGTAAAATTGAAGCAAGTACTTTTCCCTGCCACTGTAGCATCACATCAGTACATTTTTAGGATGGCCTTAATTGTTCAGGCCCTTCTTTGAAATCACAATCTTTTTAATTAGGTGGAATATTGCATGTTGTGTTTCTGCTCTTGGATCATCTACATTACAGCTGTGCAACAGTCATATGCTTAGTGAATGTAATTGTAGTTATTGTAATATTTATTAACAAGATAAATATTACTTCCATTGAACCGTTGTAAAACATTTTTTCCATTTTCCTCTTCCCAGAATTACATCACAAACTAAAGCAGTGTCCCCATGCTCTCAGTTTTTTGTCCCCATGTACACATGTAAAAATGTGTACTTGCATCATTGAGGTTTAATGATTTAGCTGAAATGCAATGTTTTTTGTTAAATGTTGTTGTTAAAATGTATTAGGCTGATACCTTTTATCATTGCCTAATGCCTATTTTTCTTATCTTTTCAGTGACTTGTATGTGACGGTGCTGAGATTGGTCATCCACCCTTCAGAACAGTGAAGTTACATGTTGGTGTGCATTCTTAGGTGACATTGCTGAAAAAGGCCTGTGTGTCAGTGCTAATTGAACTGAAGGAATGTATGGCATGAGATGTTAAAAATGAGTATGTGTGTTAAAGCAAAATATTAAATAAAATGTTAAAATGTTTTGGACGCTCTTTTGTTCTGTTGTTTAGTGGAACTTTGGCAATTTATTTTTAATAAATGCTTAAGGGTACTATCTATGTAGACAACACTAATTGAAACAATAAGATTTATGTTTGTAACACTATCAAAAGAAATCACCTTAACTCATTCAGTAAGACTGACATTAGTAAAAAAAAAAAGATAAAACCTGTAGTAGTTCATAGAACAAGGCTGAATATCATTGTACTGAACAGTTTGACCAATGTAAACTTAATTTAAATGAACTTGATTAGACAAACTAAGGATGAACATTCTAATCCAATAAAAGGCAAATACATTGAATTGAGATATTGACATTACATTTAACCAACAAATTTACATGGTGTTGAACCACCACAGTCTCAATAGACTGGTTGTACTTGATTTGTTTAGATGGGATTTTAGTGGCATAATGAAATTACGTTCATCCAACAATTAATTTTTTTGAGTGTAGGGAGGAAAAAATCAAAACAAAAAACTCACAATAACATGGTTGAATAAATTATTCACACTCTTAAACTAAGACTCTGTTGAAGTGCCCTTTGATTTTATGACAGCATTCAGTCTTTTTGTGCAGGAGTTCATCTGGACTCTTCATTGTAAAAGCTCCAGATCTGTCAGACTGTGAGGATGTCTCCTGAGCTCTTGGTTTTGGTTTGAGTCACTTTAATTGTTTGAATATGATTAGTTAATTCTGAACACAGCCATATCCCCAGTTAAAAGAGCGTGTGCATGCCACATTATTTAACTTTTAATGGTTAAAGGTAAATAATTTATTTTTGTCTCATTATTTTACATCACAGAAACCTGGCATTTTAACAGGGGTGTGAAGACTTTTTATAGTCACTCTAACTGTTGTTTCAGGGCTGAAGATTATTTCCATTATCCATTAACCTTCTGATTATTTTCTTGATTAATGATTAATCAGAGAGTTCTCACCATAAGAACAAAAGTAAATCTTCAACAGTCAAAACTTCAAAACAATGGGCTGAATTTTATCTTGTTGTAGAAAGGAGCTGGAAATCTTCACCACCTTCAGAAGACAACAAGAGATTGAATCTGGGACTGTAAGATTTCCGATGTCATCTGGCGATTACTGAGCTCAGCGGTTAGAGTTAAGGTTAGGGTCTTGGAGGCTGCAGTGCTGCCCTTCTCCTGGTTTATAGCTCCAGTCTTCCAGGTGAATTTTGTTGTAATGATCTGTTTACTGATAAACCTGATGAAACAGTTCTGATGAGTCTCAGACCTGAACCAACAGGAGGCTTCATTTTTCTCTGACAGACCAACCAAGTGTGTCTTCGCCTGGTTTTTAAACAGTGAACTTCCTGTTAATGTTTCTCTGTGCAAACGGGGGGAGGGGTCTCACTCTGAGGGGGTGGGTGGGTGGGGGTGTTGGACAGAAGAATCTACTGTAGATATGAAATAAAGAGAGTTACAATGTGTTGGTTAAACTTCAACCGTCCTGTCTCCTGGTCTCTGACAGACCTTCAGAGTAAGCAGCCAGCACACATGCACAGACACACACACAGTGACTGAATGCAGACGTACTAAACAGCCATGACTGTAGTCCAGAGTTATGAAAGGCCACATTCATTCACTCAGCAGCTGCCAAACACTCTGATCATTTGACTCTTGTTCTTTGGTTTAGAAATCTTAGTTAAAGGTCATAGTGACTGATCATCCTGTGTTTCATGCTGTCTTTATTTTCTCAAACAATCTAAATGTAAACTGGAGTTTATTAGTGGTGACTTCAGTGTTGTTCAGTGTGTTTTAATGATCCCACTGATCTCAATGTTCAAATCGACAAAATAAATAAATAAAGAATTCAGAATCTTTGTTTTCTAGATCCACTGATCTATGAAGCCACTGAGCTGCTAAATGTAAATTAGTTTTCAATTTTCAGTGAATAGACATCTGATTTCAAAACATATGGTTCTGATATAATAGAAATATGTGAGGTGTCAGGAGCATCAGACAGAAACACAACACATGTTCACACGATGAAATAAAATAACGATGCAAGCTGCTGGTTTCAAAGTCAGTCAGTCACTTTCTGAAATTATTTAAGTCTTAATAGATAACATTAATGAAGCTTCTTCACTGTCAGAGAAATGACTAAATGAATGTTTCTCCTGTGAGCTGTTAGAAATAAAGAATCACTCTGAGTTAAGAGAGAGATGACTGAGCCAACACTTTAACTGTGGACGTCACATCCGACACATCTGGACATGAAATATATCACCAGTGGAGGAACAACCACTCTGATCTATAAGTAAAAGTCCTAATACCACAGTGTACAATACAATATACAAAGTTCTAGCTCTGAAAATAATGACGTTTTGGGGGAGGGTGGGGGTGTGGTGTAGTTTAATGTAATGTATGTTTTCTGTCTCTCCCTCCCTCCCACCTCCCGCCTCACGTGTCCTCACACACATGACCTTTGTCCTCAGTGTTTCTCAACTGTCGACCTGACCTGAAACCACAGAGAGTTTTAATCAATGACTCAATCAAAACACAGAATCAATAACTGATGCTACCTGCTCTGTAAACAGCTGCAGCCTTTGTCCTCTGGTCCAACCTGATCACACCTGACAAGTGTTAGTGGGGGACTAGATACTACAGATGTTCAGACAGATGTTTCTGCGGCAGACCATCCACTCAGAGACTGACAATAGATTTAATGCAGAATAAATATTACAGTTTATCAGCCAGTGATTAAGTCCATGACTCCACATGATCAGCTAATATGATCTAACATGATGATTTTACTTGGTACAACAACAGGTAACAGTCTGGTGTAATGACCTGAGCAGCACTGTGTTTACATTGGGAGGCTCTGACGTCCTCTCTGGATCCTGTATTTGTTTTAGGCTCTAACCCGACGGGGTCAGGTCCTCATCAGAGTCCACGTGACGTCAGACTGAGAACAGCTGGTCCCTGAAACACTGGGAACAGACACACTTTAACATGATCAATAATCAGCTGCAGTGTCTCTGTGAGTGAGTGACGGAGGAGATTTGTCTTCAGAGAAAAGAAAACATCCATTCACTCTGTGAACTATACTGATATAAACACACACACACACACACACACACACACACACACACACACACACACACACACACACAAAGGTTTCCTCTGTAGTTAGCCTCTAGTTTAGTTTGCTTTACAGCTCCATCTGGTGGACTGAATCAGACCTGATGAGTTACAGTTTCTACATAAAACATGTTGAATCTAATCAGTTACAGGTTAAATTTCATTTATAAACATAAACAACACCAGATAGAAAACAAACAAAGTCAAAATACATAATCATTTTTGCATAAATCATTGTAGTTGTTGAGAACTACACGTCCCATGATGCAACAGGATCATCGATATTGAAGTGGGAGAGTACGGAACTGTCTGCGCTTTACTTTCATTTTCGCTTTTAATGCTGAGTAACTGTGAGGACTTCACCGTGTTGAGTTTCAGATAAAGAGCTGATTTCTGTCTCTTTTAACGGTGTTATAAACTTTATTTAAACTTCAGTTCGTCTACTCAGTCGACATGGCTTCTCTGGATATCCGCCTCGAGTCGAAGAAACAGGTGAGCACCAGAGTATGCAGGTCACGACTCACATTTCACATTTTAAAAGCTTTGTTCCCGTCAAACACCCGGCGGGTCTCAGTGACGCTGCCAGGTAAGCCGGTGTCCAGGTGAGTGTTGAGGAGCAAATAGACCGCGGGGCAGGTGGTCCTCAGGTCTCGGCCTGTGCTGCTCAGTCCAGGCCAAGTTCAGGCCAAGGTGACTGAGTCTAAACGGAGGATAAACGATCCTAATCACTTCCCCTCTCTTCTCTACAGGTGGATGACTTCAGCCAGAAACTCACTAAAGAGGCGAGTTAATCCAGATGTTACAGATGTTTCATTAAAATCATCTGAGCTCTGTTATAATCATTTTTATTATTATTATTATTTACCACAGGCTGAAGAGCTGGTGTCAAAGTTTTTCCCTCAGAAGATTGAAGAGCTGCAGATGCTGCTGAAGGTCTGTGTGTGTGTGGTCAGGGGGTCAGGGGTCCTGATGGGGTCTCTGGGGGTTAACTGGGAGTCATGGGTCTCAGTGACTCCTCCTCTAAGAAACATGTTTGTGTTTCGTGGCAGACGTCTTTCATCTGTGACGATCTTGGGTCCCTGAAGGCTCCACTGGACATCCCCATCCCTGACCCGGCTAAAGATGAGGCCAAACGCAAGAAGAAGGAGGAGGTAGGTCCCACAGGCTGCAGGGTCCCACAGTCTTCAGGGTCCAGGCTCTGTGGTCTGAGATAAAGGAGATATGCTGGTCTGAGGGTTAAAACATCAGTTCATTAACTGCTAAATAAAGA
This sequence comes from Lates japonicus, assembly GCA_033238685.1. Lineage (NCBI taxonomy): Eukaryota > Metazoa > Chordata > Actinopteri > Centropomidae > Lates > Lates japonicus. The sequence continues at coordinate 18,161,245 of BRZM01000020.1, read as the reverse complement.
AGACAGGGGTTTTAACAGTAGGTTATTTTAGTGTTTATTTCTCTGAACTGTGAGTCTCGCCTCCTCAGACACAGGTTTAGATTTAATATTTCATCAGACTGAAACACTGAGTCCTCAGTCACCTGTTTTAGTGTTGGTCGGTTTTTATGCAGCACACACAACTGTGGACACAAGAATCAGTGAAGTGTTTTAATTGTATTAGTCATATTATATATATTTATACAGTTGGTGTTGGTTTGCAGACATTGACTGTGGAACAGTGTCTTGGGTTTTCTCCTCAGACCTCGTGTTTCATATGCAAAGAAAAAAACATTTAACATGTTGATTCAGTCTCAGACAGAGAGCCTGTTATGATGATGATGAAGCAGTGGAAACTGTCTGAGCTGAAGCTTCTGTTATGTTGCAGAAAGAGGCAAAGGAGGGGAAGAAAGACAAGGACAGCGATAAAGAGGAGGAGGATTCAGGTGACTATGACGACAGAGAGAGATGACTGAAGAGAGTGTGAATGATATGGTAACCCAGAGTAGAAACTCTGAGACACCTGTCATGTTGTTTTCTCCCCCAGGACCTCCCTGTGGTCCCATCTGCATCAACGAGCGGGTGGAGAATCTCCTGCAGGAGGTCAGGCCTCAGATCCAGATTCTGAAGGAGAAGCTCAACACGGTCAGTTCGACTCTAAACGAGTGTCAAGGTTCATTTAAAGAGACAGTTCATGTGATGACAGGAGATCTCCTCTGTCAACAGAGGTCACTTAGTAATCAATAATCAGCCTTTTTAATGTGTTGACACTATGACAGACTCATATATCAAACCAGAGCTTAATATTCAGATGTATTTTTTCCTGGCAGGTGTCAATGTGGGTCCAACTCCAGATCCCTAAAATTGAAGATGGAAACAACTTTGGAGTGGCAGTGCAGGTCAGAGCTGATAATCTGCTGATCTGTTGATCTGTGAGGTGAAACTCAGTCAGGACACTTTCAAATCTTTGTTTTTATCCAACAGGAGAAAGTGTTTGAGCTTCTGACCAACACACGCACCAAAATCGAGGGTTTCCAGACTCAGATTTCAAAGTAAGAGCCCATATCAGAGCAGCTACTTCACAGCAGTGTTTTTAGTTTACATGATAAAAAAGATGACAACAGGCTGATGTCCTCCCTCATCCACCTTCATAGGGGGTATCCATGTTTTAACCAATCACAGCTCTTCTCAGGTCATGTTAGGAATGACAGGTGAACAGGTGACAATGTCAACCATCAGAAGAAAACCTTCTCTCAGTGTGAAACCTCGATTTACAGGAAGTTTTAAAAATGAAATAACACAACCTTCCTCTCAGAAAACAAAAGTTGATGAACTGTGAATATTTGATTGTTTTCAGCTTTACTCAGACCTGGACTGGAGGTTTAGATTTCCTGAGGGATTTGTTTGGGCTTGTTTGATCAGAACATTGAGGACTGATGAAAACCCTCTGTCTGTTCTTTGTCAGATATTATAGTGAGAGAGGAGATGCTGTGGCCAAAGCCTCCAAACAACCCCATGTGGTCAGTATCATGTTGTGAGTTTATCTCAGCGTTTCTGTGTGATGATATTCACTGTCTGTTCTGTTAGTGTGTAAAATAAACTGCTCTGTGCTGCAGGGAGACTACAGACAGCTGGTTCATGAGCTGGACAAGTATCAGTACTGCGAGCTCCGCCTTGTGGTCCTGGACCTCTGCAACACATACGTAAGAAACACAGACTCTCTGATCTTGATCCTGAAACTGACTGACGACAGTAACGTCTGCAGATAAACACTGTACTCTGAATAAAACCACTACACATCTGTAAAATACTCCAGCTGTGTCCCAGCAAGAGGGGCGGGGGTTAAACGAACTCCACTCCTTAACAGGAGGGTAATTAAACTGATGAAGTGTGCCTGTGTCAAACTGACTGGAGTTTGTCTTCTCTGTCTTTGTGCTTGATGCTGTTAATGAACGAACAGGTGATGATGAAAGAAGCTGTTTGACACAATCATGAATCTGGCTGTCTCTTTCCTGTGTTTTGTGTCTGACTCTGTCTTTATTTCCTCCTGCAGGCTGTGCTGTTTGACATTATAAACAAGAACTATGACAAGATCAAGAAGCCCAGAGGAGACGGGAAAGCTCTCATCTACTGAAACATCAGCACACTCACAGCTTTTAAACAAGATACAACTAGTTTAGTGTGACACTCTCATCAAGTAACAAACTCCTCCTCTGACAACATGCCTTCTTTTCTTCTTCTTATTGTGCATGCATTTGGTTCAGATTACAAAATAAACCAACATGATTCTGACTCTGCCTGAACTCATTATGTATTCGAATGACTTCTGTAGTGTTATAAAGATATTTACACGTCATATCTTAGATTCTCTTCACAGCTCTAGTGAGAAGCCCTTTGACCTTTCAGTGTCTTCTCCTCAGAGTTTAACAATAATGAGGCTGGTTGTGTGTAGAGATAATGAGTCCTTCTCCTGGTAAACCAGGACAGCCCCAGCTTGGTCTGAGTCTGTACCATCCCTGATAAAGTACTTTCCAGCCCAGGTAGCCCAGAGCGCCCCCCAGCTGCTGGGAGGGGAAGCTGGGGAAGTGTGCCAGCAGACACAGCAGGAGAAACATCCACAAGACCAGTAGGAGTACACACAGGAGGAAGATGAATCTTAAGGGGGCTCCTGGGGACCTCTGCAGGGGCTTGGCATGTACTACACAAGGGCCAAAGACAGACAGCTCCTCCACCAGCAACAGGCAGCACATGCAGAGGATGAGGACATCCTGGGACACTTCATACCCCCTCCACACCATGTTAGCTCTGAGGCAGGAGGCCTTGGTCTGGTCTTCGTGCAGGAGCAGCAGCAACGGTCCGGGGGAGGCTGTGCTCTGGGAGTCCTGGGGGGGGGGTTACGGGTTCATAACAGGTCCCTGCCGCGTCCTCCAGCAAGGTCAAGAGGCGCCGACTCCCCCACCAGAGCACTCCCACAACCCCTATCCGCGAGAGGTGTCGAAGGGAGAGAGACAGTGAGGGCTGGGCTGAGAGTGAGAGGAGGAGGATGAAGGAGCCGCTGAAGACCCAGGTCCAACCCCAGGTGGATTTTAGAAACTTCCTGTGACAGAGAGATCAATCACAACACACAGTGATAATAATCAATATTAGATCAATATCAGGTTTGATCCCACCTTGTTTCAGTTCATCGTTTAAATAATTTAACAAACAACAACAAAGGGTTTGGGTTGGATTTAGTTCTGAGTGATGAACAGACACAGGGTTCGTGAGCTGCTGATACATTAGTCAAAGGCTGAATCAGTTTAACTCCCAGTTCGACTTCAATTTAACTTCAGTGTAGGAGCCAAAGTTTTAATTTATGAATTCTAATACTTCCCATCCCATCTAGTGTCCAGAAGCCAGGGACAGAGACTGATAAAGGCCAAGGATGCTAGCTGAAGGGTGTGATTAGGACAGGAAGACAGTTTTTTGACCTCACTTGGCAGTCCTGGCAGCCACGGACAATGTCCATCCCTTTCTTTTATTTCATTAGAGAATCTTAAGTTTATCTTTAGAATTCTTAGTTTTAGTCAAGCTTTGGCATTTTGAACACTGTGTTCATTTATAATTTTAAATGAATAGTTCTTAATTTTTTGGACATCCTTTTGTGGGCCTTGGATTATTTTTGTGTGGAGCGTCAAGACATTTTTGCTCAGCCACCATAGTGGTTATCAAATAGAACAATAGACCAGGAATAACCACTACATTCAGTTTAACTGGTATTAACAGATATTTTACAGGCGCAGTATGCTACTTTTGAGTGATTATTGTCATGACATTCATTAATGAATACACTTTTTGGATTGCCAGGTTAAATATTTAACATCATGTCACCGATTCATGTTGTTTATTACGGAGTCATAAATGATTGTGTTGTTTCTTAAAACATTTAGACAATGGTGAGTGTGGTAATATGAAGAGTCAGAGTTAGCTAGAATTAGCTAACATTAGCTAACATTAGCCAGCATTAGCCACTAGTCACACCAGACCAGGTCAGTCTCTGAATGACCTGAACTGTCTTGTTTTGATGATGATGATGAAGGTTGGCAGAATACCTACATTAACATAATCTTTCACTCTGTAAAACAGTGACTAATTCTCTATTAATTACCTTAAATAAAGTGGTGAGTGATCAGTGATCAATAACTGATGAAGACCCTGATCGGATGTAGACCCTGATCTGAAGAGACTCATCAGTGACTGATTCTGTTGAACCACAGTATCAGAGCTTTAACTGCAAGATAATGACATGAAAATCGGTGCAACAGCAGGTTAAAGGTTTTCATTAGAAACAGATCTCACCTGTACAGGAAGTGGTGGCTGTTTGCAAAGATACTGAACTTTGACACCCAGAGACTGAGCACAGGTCCAAATAGAACCAGACCAGACAGCACCAGATGGAAATGTCGTCTAACCAGGCGGCTTCCTAAAAGTCTGCCCAGTAAGTCTGTTATAAACTCCAGTGCAGCGTTCAGGACCCTGAGGATAAACCTCCCAGGCAGGGTCAGATCTTCAACCATCTTGTGCAACTTCTCCAGGCTGACGTCTGGTGAGAGGCCATTAGAGGAGGAGTTTTCAGTCTTCAGATCCATGGTCTTCTGGTCTCCTGGCCTTCTGGTCTTCTTAAGGAAACCTTTTAGAATTTTTATTAAGTGTTGCTCTTTTTGAATCCCAGCTCAGGCCAGAGTCTCTCTGTCTGTCCTGTGTGAAAGGCTCAGCAGTCTCTCTCCTTTATCACTGTCAGTCCTGCAGCAGAGCACATGATTTATACAGCCCCTCTGTCCCCTTTACCCTCCAAACCCCCGTGGCCCCTCCCCAGCACAGGCTGAAAGTGGAGACATGCTAATGGCTGCAGGACCTGACCCCATTCTGCTCAACACTGAGCTGACACCAAGCTTTGAAGTGTTTCTAAAAGATGGCAGCTGATGATACAAAAATTGTGAAGTTAATTTAAATTCTGCATGATGACCTAAAGTAACGACTTTGTAAAGAACCTGGTCTGCTCCTCAGAAACAATCTTCCTGCTTCCTTTATTCCTCCTCTCATAGAATCACCTGCTGGAGTTAATTTAAGCCATGAACAGCTGCATTTCTCAGTCTTTTTATTTCCAGAGCCTCTTCAACTCCCAGAGCCATATGGAGTAAATTTAGTCTTTGCATGGGATTTATGCTCAGTAAAACATCCAGTCCCATTACAACTGAGACCAGATCAGACACTGCTGCAGTGCACATGTAGCTCGACTGTTCATCTGACAATACAACTCTACAGACGGAGGGTAGACAACTGTTAGCTTTAACATAATATTGACTTTTGTTTAAATGCTTAAAACAGCAACTTTGTGGATCCAGCATTTTCTAAAATCACCGTGTTTTGTTTTAATAAGAATCAAATGAGTCAGAAGTTGTGAACAGTGAGTGTAAATGAAACCAGAGAATTTCTGTCTAATTTTAGATAATCGCTGCCATTACATCGACCTTCACACCACTTTGGTTCCTGCAGCAGCTGAGGGTTCAGTCATCTGGTCTTTCAGGTTTAAAATCATGTTTCCAGTGTTTCATCTGATGTTTCTCCGACATTCATTAATGAATACACTTTTTGGATTGCCAGGTTAAATATTTAACATCATGTCACGATTCATGTTGTTTATTCACAGATCATAAATGATTGTGTTGTTCTTAAACATTTAGACAATGGTGAGTGTGGTAATATGAAGGTCAGAGTTAAGCTAGAATTGGCTAACATTAGCTAACGATAGCCAGCATTAGCCTGCGTCACACCAGACCAGGTCAGTCTCTGAATGACCTGAACTGTCTTATTTGATGATGATGATGAAGGTTGGCAGAATACATTAACATAATCTTTCACTCTGTAAAACAGTGACTAATTCTCTATTAATTACCTTAAATAAAGTGGTGATGATCAGTGATCAATAACTGATGAAGACCCTAGTCGGATGTAGACCCTGATCTGAAGAGACTCATCAGTGACTGATTCTGTTGAACCACAGTATCAAACTTTAACTGAAGATAATGACATGAAAATCGGTGCAACAGCAGGTGAGTTTTCATTAGAAACCAGATCTCACCTGTACAGGAAGTAGGTGGCTGTTTGCAAAGATATGAACTTTGACACCCGGACGAGCACAGGTCCAAATAGAACCAGACCAGACAGCACCAGATGGAAATGTCGTCTAACAGGCGGCTTCCTAAAGTCTGCCCAGTAAGTCTGTTATAAACTCCAGTGCAGCGTTCAGGACCTGAGGATAAACCTCCCAGGCGAGATGAGATCTTCAACCATCTTGCAACTTCTCCAGGCTGACGTCTGGTGAGAGGCCATTAGAGGAGGGTTTTTTCCAGTCTTCAGATCCATGGTCTTCTGGTCTCTCCTGGCCTTCTATGATGTGTAAGAAACCTTTTAGAATTTTTATTAGAGTATTTATCTTTTTGAATCAGCTCAGGCCAGAGTCTCTCTATTACTCTGTCCTGTGAAAGGCTCAACCCAGTCTCTCTCCTTTATCACTGTCAGTCCTGCAGCAAGAGCACATAGTTTATACAACCCCTCTGTCCCCTTTACCCTCAAACCCTGGCCCCTCCCAGCACAGGCTGAAAGTAGAGACATGCTAATGGCTGGGACCGGCCATTCTGCTCCCAACACTGAGCTGACATAAGCTTTGAAGTGTTTCTAAAAGATGTGAAAACTGGTAATTACAAAAATTGTGAAGTTAATTTAAATTCTACTTGATGACCTAAAAGTAACGACTTTGTAAGGAACTAGTCTGCTCCTCAGAAACAATCTTCCCTGCTTCCTTTATTCACTCCTCTCATAGAATCACCTGCTGGAATTAATTTAAGCCATGAACAGCTGCATTTCTCAGTCTTTTATTTCCAGGCCTCTTCAGCTCCAGAGCCATATGGAGTAAATTTAGTCTTTGCATAGGTTTATGCTCAGTAAAACATCCAGTCCCATTACAACTGAGACCAGATCAGACACTGCTGCAGTGCACATGTAGCTCGACTGTTCATCTGACAATACAACTCTACAGGCGGAGGGTAGACAGCTGTACTTTAACAATATGACTTTGTTTTAGTAACCCAAAACAGCAACTGTGGATCCAGCATTTTCTAAAATCACCGTGTTTTGTTTTAATAAGAATCAAATACTGGTCAGAAGTTGTGAACAGTGAGTGTAAATGAAACCAGAAATTTCTGTCTAATTTTTAGATAATACGCTGCCATTACATCGACCTTCTACTTTGGTTCCTGCTGGCAGCTAGGGTTCAGTCATCTGGTCTTTCAGGTTTAAAATCATGTTTCCAGTGTTTCATCTGATGTTTCTCCCATCGTAGAGAAGAGTTAATTTATCTGTAGTTCACTGCAAACAGGATGAGGACTTCAACAATCAGCAGTAGTTTGTTTGTGGAAGGTTTAGAGAAAGGTTTTATTGTTAAACAACAGTCTGAGAGAGAAACATGGGCTCTGATATAAACACCTGAAAATTGCATAAACAGATGAGTGTGTAAGTTTTTGTCCACACACACACACACACACACACACACACACACACACACACACACACACACACACACACACACACATCCCCCATCCCACGGCTTTAACACACATCACATTCAAATCAAGGGTTTATGTTGCCAATAGGTCGCTTCTTTAACAGGCTGAGTGCTGACCCAGCATGCTGGAAGTCGAGAACCACCCGTTAAGTTCTGGGTTGTTTTGATGTGCTCAATCTAGTCTTTGAATGTGAAGTCCACACTGACTGACCATCTAAACACATTCTCTGAGCACACGATGAAGCCTACTTTACATTTATACCTGAGAAGCACCTCATCCTCTAATATCCAGCATTGATTCTTAATGATATGAGCTTCGTCACTTTAACAGCACATGAACTATGTGCAGTGTAGCGTTGGAGCTTCAACATATTAAGTGAAGTGTTTGAGGCCAAATAAAAAGCTCTGGCCTGTTTCTTTTAAGACATTGAAAAAGAAGAACAGAAGCAGGCCATCCCAGTGTCTTTAACCTGTCACGACATCTGGCTGCAACACCTTCCTACCCAGCACTTCACAGCCAGGTACAGCTATGATCATTAATATCCAGCATTGAATTTAAAAGATATTTAAGTCTCTCCCAGTCCTTGGGCTCATTGCTCGTCCTCTAGCCGAGGCTCGTCTGCGCCTATTCTGCACTGATGTCTCCTCCTCTGACGCCGTTTTCTTCTCCTCTCTCTCTCCAGTAGCAGTCTCTGTCCCGCTCCTCTCCTCCTCCAGAGGATGGGTTTGTCTGTGCTCACATTAGCACAGCTCCGTCCCACTGTGGAAAAACAGAAAAGGATCAGGATCACAGCTTCTGATGCTTTTATTGGCTGCCCACAGAGTTAAGGCAAAAGTTGAAGCTGATTTGATTTATTAAAGCTGTAAATCTGTCATTTATTTTAATTGATAAGAGGTTGAACTTCCGTCTTTGTTCAGCCACTGATAACTTCATGTCTCATAAACATGGTTTATCCACTGAAATCATCAATAAAACAAACGTAAATTAAACTCAATCAACACCAGATGTTAAAAAGATAAAGTTCAATTTTAATCATTTTAAGCCTTGGATAACACTAAGTGGAAAGGTTTTCTGCATTAGCTTCATCAGCCAATGTGAATTTAATAAACACCATAATCAGAAACGTTCTTATTTCTTGTCACTGGCCAGCCGAAATCAAAGCGTTCATATTTCAACCATTTGACTTCTCTTGTTTCCACCATATTACAGGGGAACTAAGTTAGGCCTCTGTTAAATTTCCTTACAGGCGCACACAGATGTAATTGTTGTTAAACTCTTTCACAGGTAGTGAGCCGACTGCTGCAGACAGAGTCTATATGGACATTGCTAACTGGTTTTCTCAGATGCTGAGAATAAAAAACACTCGCCCTCCTTTAGATCTAAACTTGTGATGAGGAGGTTTGCAGCTGCCTCAAAGCTGAACAGTGGCATCTACTCAGAACTTCAGTGATGTGTGTCCTCATCTGGTGCCAGCTGGCGTCCCTCACACAGGCGTCGTGGCCCAGCAGTCTGGAGACCACGCTGCCCGTCAGCATCATAAACTGCACATATAGATGAGGCTGTGATGTATATCAACACTATCACTGACATATCACACACACTCAGGAGACACTCTGATAGTTTTCAGTGGGCACCGAATAGATGAACCTCTGGCGGTGCTGAACTCTGGAAGGCGGCGGCCGGATGAGGTGGAGGACACCGTGACCACGGTGCGTCATCACTAATTAGCCGCCCGTCCAGCATGTCTCTTCAGGGCTGAAAGTACAGTCAGAAGGTAAATCAGCTCACAGCTCCACTGCTCCTGGCCTGAGTGGTGCTGAACAACAGACAAGTGTTTCTACAGAGCATGATGATGACCTCTGACCTTTTGGATATAGTATCACCCTTCATTATTTATCACATGAGGCGTGTGTGAAAGTTGTCATGATTAGTAGGGAGATCAGGTTCAGGAGGAGGAGGCGGTTGACCTGAGGACATCACACTCAGGTCGCTGTTGTCTGGATGGAGAGAAAAACATGAGGATTTTTAATTTTGCCTTTTTCTGTCAGTTGTTATGGAACTGGCTTCAGTTTGGTCCTGAAATATCAGGTAATAAAGTGCCTGAATTTAATTTATTTTTCTTTCTTCTCTCATCTCTCTGCTCCATCTTTTTTATCCATTTTATCTTTTAGCTCCTCTCCTCCTATCATCTTTCTCCCCTCTGCCTCTCCTCCCCTCTCCTCCCTCTCTCCCCTCCCTCCTCATGCCTCTCTGGGAACCTGCCTTGGCCAGTAGTCCCAGTTTGTTAGGTGACAGCCAGGCGGGAGGCTGCCAGTCCCCTCTTTGGGTGAGGCACACAGCATCCCAGGCTTGATGGACTGGTCCTTGAGGTTGCTGATCAGATAACGAGCATCGCCCTGAAAGTACCACAGACCTCCTGAGCCTCTGGAACCTCCACACTGACACGTGTGTTCTGGGATAACTTTGGCTCACAGTTAGTGAATTCAAACCAGCGGGTCACTTCCCTCCACCCCTTGCTGTAGGATGAAGGTGATGCCGTCTCGATGTCCAGCCAGCTGTCCAACCGGCTGAGGTGTCACTCCCATGGCGTCCGTCTGTCCCACACCTTACACAGAGCGTCATCGCTGCGAGAACAGCAGCTGGGATGAGCTGTCGGCAAATGCCACTGCATTCACGTCATCCTCGTGAGCGTCAATCTGACGAGGAGACACACGAGACGCAGAGTAAAAGGACAAACAAGTGACTTTACCTGCAGATGCTGTGTTTACTGCTAATGAGCTAACACATATTTAACATGCTAACGGTGTCACTGACAGATCAGCACGGTGATGTTAGTGTCTGAGTTAGTGTCATGGCTGCAGACTCTGTTATGTTATTGTCAACATGAAAATAACAGAGCGTGTTGGTCCGTCTGTCAATGCCTTCCCTCCTCTGTCTGTAGCTCTGAGCTCACTGGTTCCTCCTGAAGATGTCAATCTTTAAAAACACCTCACACATACTGTCATGTTTAAAACACAGCTGCAAACAGGGGGAAACAGAGATGTTGTTGGGGACTATTTTCAGCGGCAGATTAATCCACAACACTGTAGCTTGTTGATGTGTTGGAACAGTTTCTGGAAAGCAGTGGAGCTCTGTGGTTCAGAGGAAAAAGACATATCACAGCAGCTGTTAACAGGAAACACTCAGAGCTGGTTCAGAGTTTTCATGGGATTAGAATCTCCTTAGACTTGTCCTCAGTCCAGCTTCATACACCAGAAAGTTAAAGAAAACCAGAGCCAGTGATGCAGAGGTACAGAGAGGGAGGGTAAACTGGTGTCAAAGCAGATGGCGGGGTTCAGCTGCTGACTTCTACACAGAGGGTGGTTGTGGGAGGAGGAGGGAGGTGAGTTTAACTCCCCTGTCCCATTGCAAGGTGGAGCTGGACTCTGTCTGCTGCTGATGTAAAGCTTTATCTGAGCCGGGTCAGGTGGACTGATGCTGGACTCACCTTGAAACAGAGGAGGACGTGACTCAGAAACTCACCTTCAGCGTTCGCTTGTTCTGATCCAGGTCAAAGACATAAAGGCAGCCGTCGTTGGCTCTGAGAGGAGATGAGAGAAACACTGAGTGAATTCAATCTGAAGGTTTCTACTCTGATCTGAAACAGGAAGTGAACTCACCCTCCCAGGATCTCTTTACCATCTGAGGATGCGGCCAGGGAGAACACACAGAACCTCCTCTCATCTGGACTACACACACACACACACACACAGGTTGATGCAGCAGCAGAACCATCAGTGAACCACAGAAACACTGTCAGAGAAGGACACACATCAGCTGTTGAACCATACTGGTGTCAGAGCTGTGATTTTAATGGAGGTGATTCATTGAAGAGAGATAAACACACATAGAACTGAGGGGGGGCATCATCATCATCACATTACTCATCCAGGTGGTGATGAATGGAGGGAATGATAGATTACCTGCTCTGTAATGTTATAAGTTATTATGAGGGAAACACTAACTTGAGGTCCAGGGCGGTGTGGTTTTCACTGTCTCCATCTATACTGCACAAATGAACTGTGGATGAAACACAAACAACATGTCTGAATACAGCAACAGTACAACACCTGTGGCTTTGAAGCATCCATCAGTAACTGAAACCATTCATCCACAGAGCTCCATCATGCAACAGGGGAAATCTAAACACCATATTGGCAGGAATGCTGCTGTTCAGACATACCACTGCTAGCAGCTAACTTGTCTCTCTGCCTGCTGTATTTATAAAACGTGATCATGGTGGATAGCTGTTGTGCCCCAGAAAAGTTGGGGACAAGCAAAGGGGAAAGCATTTTATCAGATTCCCAAAACCCTGAAAGACGACAGAAATTGATAACTGCCATAAAACGAGCTGAAGCAAGCACAAGAAAACTGAGAAATGGGAACCAATAGGCAACAGATTCTGCTTATGTAGTAATCACTTCATATCAGGTACAGAATCCAACACTTCCTAACTTTAATATCTGGTTTGTTTTACATGCTTTTATTACAATTTCTAACAGTTATATTTTACTAAAAGCCATTTTAGACCTACGCAATGTGGTATGGATTTTGTGGAGCTAACTTGTTGGACGAGGGAAAGTTTGTCAGGTTGTAGATGTGTGGATATAAACCACAGCTCATTAATCATCAGTCGAAGGCCTGTTTAATGATCTGATCTGCTGGACTACAGCACAACAAACTATTTTTATTGTTATTATCTATCTTAGGACAATAAATGGTCTGATTTGTTTTGACAAGTTTGGACATTAAAGAATAGTTTCCATCACGTTTCTGTTACAAACAATGAAAACAGACGTTCTGTCCGAGCTACGACTCTGATCAGGACCCTGGCCTTACTGTAGTCGGACCAGCTCGAGTACAGAACATGGTGAGCATCAGGGGTGAAGCAGACGTCCAGAACGCTCCAGCCCACATCTCGAGCCTTCACCGTTCGCCGTAGGTTAAAGCGACCCCTGGTGGTGTCATACAGGCGTATGTTCTGGTCTGCAGCGAGCAACAGAAAAAACAAGACGTTAAATCACTCACACATGACTGTAAACCTGGTCTCTACATGTGTGACCCCTCAGGTCTGGATCAGTTCCTGTGGGTCAGGTCTGGAGTTATTTACCTTGGCAGGCAGACAGGAACATGTTGCCTTCCTCACTGTAAACTCCACAGAAAGCTTTCTGCTGGTACGTGTCTTTGTGGGAGACGTAGTTTGGCAGGAAACTGTGGAAGAATACGAGGATCAACATCAACAGACTGACTCTGGTAAACAGACATTACATACATTAGATAAACCCTGATCCAGATCACTGGTTCTGGCTCTGGTAGTTTTTATAGAGGAACACATGTAGAGGTTGAACATCTTACTGCGTGCGGATACGACTGCACTCCCCATGAGAAAAACTGGAGCCTCGACATCGGCCCTGCTCCCTCTGAAAATAGAGAGAAGAAACTTTTTATTTCATCAAACTGCAGAGAGTTTGTTTCTGTTGTTGTTGTGTTTCAGTGTGTTGTGTCTGAGTGTGATGTGTTTGGTGTGTGTTTCTGTGCTGGGTGTTGGTTGTGTGTCAGTGCTCCAACCTCTCTCAGCATGTGAGTGAAGCTGTGTCTGCCTCTCAGGGTGGATGAGGCCGTGGCCAGCAGAATCTGGGTTCTGATCTCACTCCGGTCCACCTCGAGCGTGTCAGGCTGAGCATCCACTGACAACACAAACACAGAGTCTCACAGCTCACATCTGATAACAAACTGAACCTGATCCAGATTCACTAAGATACACAACATGATCCTGATGATCAGGTCAGGACCAGGACCAGGGTCAGCAGCTGGTTACCTGGTGGGTTGTAGCGGTCTCCCAGCCGACCCTCCCAGGCTCCATCACTGTCCTCGTCAGAGTCAGAGTACGACTGGACCAGCTGCAGCCCGGTGGCTCCACTGCCGTGGACCAGTCTGACCTGGCCCCTGTACACATCAAAACCACATCAGACCTGAACCCCATCAGTTAACCAGCAACAGAAAACGCCTGAAGATCTGTCACACACACAGACCAGACCAATCTCAGTCCTACAGTCCAGACTCAGTCCTACGGACAGGAGGAGGATCTGTGGCTCACTCCAGGGTCCAGTTTCTGGTTCTGTGCTCTCTCCAGAGGTCCTGACACCCTCACTCCTGATAACAGAGGAACCTTTAAAACCTTCAAGGTGGCGGTGCACACAGATGCAGCAGCTTTGCTCTCTTTTTACTGTTTTTAATTTTAAAAAAAAGTTTTTACTGTTTTTATAGTTTTACTGCTGCAACTCTTTTAATTATTTATTGACAATTTGCATACTTATTTATTAATTGCTGTTCACTTAGTTTTTATATAATCACTGCTGATCTGTATGTTGAACTGTGTGTGTATGTCATTGTTATTTTGCACTTAAAGTTGCACTTTGACTTTTGTTGCACAACAGTGCAATGACAATGAAGAATTGAATTGAAAACCTTCAAGACCTTCACAGACACTTTAACTGCATTAAAACTGGAGGAGGGAAACTCCAACCTCCTCTGAGCTCCAGCAGCTCAGGAACTAAATGTGATGTTATAACAGTTAGTTCTCAAAAAACAGCTTCTCTCTGGACAACCTGAGTCTAACACTCAGGTCCAACAGTCACCTGCAGGTAGGGTTGGGTACCGAACTTCGGTTCTTTTATGGCACCGACCGAAATGTTTCGATACTACCAGGTATCGAAAGATGCCTTGTTTTTCGGTGCCAAGTTTCGGTAACAAGTACTTAATCACGTGATCAAGATCTGATGATACTGCCGTGATTGGCTGTAACGTTACATGCGGTAGAGGTATGCAGGGAAAAAAAACTTACGTGGTTACGCCCACAGACAAGGTTCACCTGTATCTGTGTTGTGAATTACAGTGTGTGCGCGTCAAAGCGGTTAAAAAAATGCGACCGAGGTCAAAAGTGTGTCTCAATTTTAGCAAGATTGATGCCAATAGTGCGCGATGCAATATTTGCAAAAAGGACATCGTTGCTGCCAACACGACCAATTTGATGAAGCATTTGAACGTGCATGGAATCAATTTAAGGGCAAAAAGTTGCTCCGTGTTCAACTGCACGAAGATTTCAAGGTCCTTAGTATGCAGCAGTGAGCATTAGACACTGACCCCGGTCCTACATACTGTTATCTCCTGTCAGCTGCAGCTCATCTGTGTCACAACAACAACGACAACAGCAGGGTGGGGGTCAGCCCTAACTCTAACCCCAGAACGCCATCCACAGGTTCTGATCCGGGTCTATAATCAGGTTCTGGAACAGGTTCTGATCAAGGTCTATAATCAGGGTCTTGGAAAGGTCTGTGACAGGTTCTGATCCAAGTGTTCCCCACCTCCTTAGTAGGTAAGCCAGCACTTCAGCTAAATCGACGTCCTCCTCTACCGCCACCGGTCGTTCCGTCTGCTGCCTGTCCGCAGTCCTGCGGCCCCGGCCGCCGCTGCTACTCCTGTTCGATTCCGCTGGCTCCGCTGGGTTGTCGCTGGAAGAGCTCCTTCCTCCAGACATCCCAGAACTGGACTGAGAGCCCATAGACCGTGGAGGGCCTGGGGGAACAGGGGGAGGTTAACGGACACGTCACATTACAACACACATTAGGATTAATAACACCGAGACTGAACGAAACACCGGGACCCGGTCTGTCGACCCGTGTCTGTCCGTTAGCTTGCGCTGGCTGTTCTGAGGAGCTAGCTGATGATGCTAACGACTTATCATTACCGTTTGCGAGTCAAACGGTCTTCTCGGCTGCTCGTCGGTCCAGCTCGGTGAATTCCGGTGTGAACCGAACAGCGTGCGGTCAGTCAGAGTCCCGTTCGGTCCGTCAGACCGGGTCTGAGTCCAGAGAGATGTGAAGGTTGACAGTTCGGTATCGGATCAGCCAGTTAGCAGGGCCAGTCCGAAGGCCGTCATGTTGTTTACAAAACCCTGCGCGTGCCCGCCTACTGTCATGTGACGCACACCTGCACTCACCTAGTTTTAAAACCAAAGGTCAAGAAACCCAGTTTAACTACAGGCTGAAACATGAACTCACTGTGGAAATAATTACATTGACAACAGGAAGAACAAAAGAAAATAATAAAGTTTACAAAAACGTTTCGATGAAAACTGTAAATAATCTGCCAAATTAAGTAAAAACAGTCCTGACAGCGTGTGCGTGTGCGCGCATGTGTGTTTAACTGTACATTGCGGCAGCAGAGTTACTGTATATATATATATATATATATACACACACACACACACACACACACACACACACACACACACACATATATATATATATATATATATATATATATATATAACTTCATATTCTCAAACTAATAAAAGAGACTTTAAAATCTTCTTCAGTTTCAGAAACAGTGTCAGTGTCTCAGTGTGTTTTCACAGATGAGTAATAAAATATAAATTCCACTGTCACTTTACAGGTTTTCTGTGTGCTCTGGTCAGGTGTTCACACCTGGATCAGTAGATCACTCTGATGTTGAAAATAGCAAGAGAAGAACATAGCATAACACGGGGTCCATGTAAAAAATGTAAAGTGATACCAGTAATACAGTAGTAGTAATGATAGTAGTGATGATTAAAGTATTAATTGCAAAAGTAGCAATAAAACTAGTAGTAGTACAAGTTATTTCTAATTATAGCAGCAGGTGTTGAGTGGGATTGTAGAAGCAGGAGGCTTGTCATTGCAGGTCAGACTCTACAGCTCCAGAGGCAGAAGCACCTGCAGAAAGTGACAGAAGAGGAGAGAGAGATGGAAGAGCACGACTACAGGAAAGGGAAGATATTGAGTTAGTAACATATAACATGGGATATGAATCCATACTGAGCAGAGAGAGACAGAGAGAGAGAAAAGCTTGATGTGTCATGGGGAATCTCCCGGCAGTCTAGGCCTATTGCAACATATCTAGGGGATGGTTCAAGCCTGAGCCAACCCTAAGCTTTATCTAAAAGGAAAGTTTTAAGCCTACTCTTAAAGGTACAGAGGGTGTCTGCCTCCCGGACCAAAATTGGGAGAAGGTTCCACAGTAGAGGAGCCTGATAGCTGAAGGCTCTGCCTCCCATTCTACTCTTGGAAACTCTGGGAACCACCAGTAAACCAGCATTCTGGGAGCGCAGTGTCCTAGTGGGATTGTAGGGAACTATGAGATCTTTATGGTATGATGGTGCCTGACCACTAAGGGCTTTGTAAGTCAGGAGGAGTATTTTGAATTCTATTCTGGATTTGACTGGGAGCCAGTGTAGTGAGGCTAACACAATAGAAATATGGTCTTTTTTCCTAGTTCCTGTCAGTAATCATGCTGCAGCATTTTGAATCAGCTGCAGAGTCTTTAGAGACTTGTTGGGGCAGCCTGATAATAATGAATTGCAATAGTCCAGCCTGGATGTAACAAATACATGGACTTTTTCTGCATCCTTTTGAAACAGAAAATGTCTAATTTTGGTGATATTACGCAGGTGAACGAAGGCAGTCCGAGAAGTTTGTTTTATGTGTGAGTTAAAGGACACATCCTGGTCAAAGATAACTCCAAGATTCTTTACAGTGGAGCTGGGAGCCAGGGCAATGCCATCTAATGTAACTACATCATTAGAAAATGTATTTCTGAGGTGTTCGGGACCAATTACAATGATTTCAGTTTTATCTGAGTTCAATAGTAAAAAATTGTTTGTCATCAAAGTTTTAATGTCCCTAAGGCATGCCTGAAGTTTGGCTAACTGATTGGTTTTGTTAGGCTTTATTGACAGATAAAGCTGTGTATCATCTGCATAACAATGGAAATTTATGGAGTGATTCCTGATAATATTGCCCAAGGGAAGCATGTACAAGTTAGTGCTATTTCTAGCCTATGTTATCAGTTGTTCTGAGCAAGCAAAAACCAAGACAGAAAAAAAAAAAATCACAGTTAAGGCAGCGGTTAAGTTCTTAAACATGAAAGAGCTATCATGGGAAAAGATACATGCAGCTCAGCTCTCAGTCAAGGAGAAGGAACCTTAGAGGGAACTTCTCACATAATACCTTAATGTTTTTACTCCAGTGGAGCGCCAGAAGTCTGATAGCAAATGGACAGGAGTTTAAGGGATATATAGAGGGGTTAAAAAGGAAACCAGATATCATATACATTCAAGAAACACGACTTAAGCACTCTGTATTTCATTATTAAAGGGTATACTACTATACGCAAGGATAGGGGTAGTGGTAATGGTGGAGGATGTGCAATATTTAAGAAGGAATGAAGTATAAAGAACTAAAAACAGTACAAGAATTGGAAGTAGTAGTCACTGAGGTATGGATCAAGGAAGACAGGTTAAAGATAATAGTTTGATAACCCATGCAAAAAGTTAGAAAAAGGGAAACAATATTGGAATGTTGGAGAGGTAATATTATCTGTTGTGGAGATTTCAATGCACGCAGCACATTATGGGGTGAAGAGGAGGATATGAATGGAGAGATATTAGAAGAGAGGAACTATGAATTTGACAGAGCCGAGAGGAGAGCGACTACTACTGCTTGAGGTAAGCTAATGTGAAATGCTAAAGCACAACTAGACTTACAGCTAAGTTAACCAGCTATCTGCTATCAGCTATTACCCAATCACCGATTAGTCAGATCAAGTTTTATCAACATTTTGATTGTTATTTAAATTTTGTCCAAAGCTTTGCCTGCTTTGCAAAACTGCTTCGACTAAGAAATGTTAACTATGGATATTTGATACTGTTCTTGTTATCTAGCTGTGCCTCATCACATTTAATCTACTGACAATAGTTCAGCATGTAAGTTATCTTAGGAAATAGATCCTAATATTTGATAACCCATCTCTCAGTGACATGCCTTAATAAAGGTTTATTGCCAGTTTCAAAACCGACAACGCACCAAGGACGCACTCCTCTTTACAAATATTACAAGGCTAGTGCTGAGGTCAAAATATTTTAGGATTACCATCCAAATACTCATGTGTTTTCCCCCTCTTATTACCTTGTTTGATCATAATATTGTACACATTTAGCAATGACCCACTCTGAATTGTTACAGCCGATCATCACAGTGATGGAGGACCTGCAGCATCTTCACTTCTTGTATCCAAGCATGAAGATCACGTCCCCTGTCCTGACCCAGTCAAATGGAAGGCTGGTCCCACTCCATCGAGGACTGATTGATGTTGCACAATCCAATAATGCATTTCCTCTTTTAAAACTGCCAGAATGAACCAGTACATAGATAAAATTTGTATAAGATTTGTGCCAATTTGGTCCCTTTCTACATGAACATTCTTGGTATGTTAGAAATGAATGACAAGTTTTTAAAAGATGTATCTACTCAGATGCTATGTGTGCAGTGTCAAATGTGTTACATCAGAGCTATGTAGATAACCTCATCAGTGATAATAGTAGCCTACAAAAATGTTTTTTAAAAGTAATCTTTTCAGTAAAGTGTAACTCTAATTGTGTAATAAAAGATAAAGCCAGATGATGCTGACAATGATGAGACCTTAATAGTAGAAGAATTAATAACTAATGGTAATAAGTAAATGGCAATTAGTGGGTAAGGTTAACGTAACTTACTAACAACTCATGATCATCACATCTGACTTTTTTCCATGCAATGCATGAACAACAACAACAAATATGCAGTAGTTCAAATGCAACGTTCAAATGCTATACATACTATACACAAACTACTACGGAGTTGTACAGAGCTTGTGCCCACTGTGATGCCAGGCTGTTGGCACCATAGCAGCCACACATGCATCACTGACTGCAGCATGGAGAGTTTCCCCTTTGGCCTGTGGAGGGTCATCATCATGACTGATGCTGCTTATTACCTAATATACCTAACATAACTCTGCCCCATTGGTAATAACTCCTTGATCTGTGTATTTGTAAGCATGATTATGAACACATGTCCTGCAGTGAATGAGGGAGACATCCAGCACTGCTTTTTCTCACAGAGAAAGAGAAGAGGGGGAGAGGACCTTAAAACCATCATAAGCAGTTCAGCACACCAGAGTGTGTCCACCATGTTTGGTTACAAGCAGCTCCAGCTCCTCCATCATCATGATGGAGGACCTGGACCATGATTGGCTATAACAATTCTGAGTGGGTCATTGCTACATGTGTACAATATTAAGCTAAGATAGACTTTATTTATCCCACTTGCGGGAAATTCACATGTTACAGCAGCAAGAAATAAAGGTGACCAAAATAGAAAAAAAAAAAAAAAAAAATATATATATATATATATGTATATATAAGAAAGGCACAGAAGTAAAAAGTTAAACTGCAGCAATCAGCATTAGAAAAAGTCTCTGTAATAAATAGAAAAATGTGTAGTTGTGAAATGTGCAGTCGTAATATAGAAGAAATGGTGATAGTCATTGAGGTAGATGAAAATTGTGCAAAATAAAGTGACCAGAAAAGTGGAGTCCAAAGTTTCAGGTTTATAGTTGGGTCAGTCTGGTGTTGTACAGCCTGATGGCTGTTGGAATGAATGACCTGCGGTAGCGCTCCTTCTTGCACCGTGGATGCAGCAGTCTGTTGCTGAAGGAGCTACTCAGGTCTCCCAAAGTCTCATGCAGGGGGTGGGAGGGGTTGTCCAAGATAGACGTCAGCTTGGCCAACATCCTCCTCTCACCCACCTCCTCAATGGAGTCCAGAGAGCAGTCCAGGACAGAGCCGGCACGTCTGACCAGCTTATTCAGTCTCTTCCTGTCTCTCTCTGAGCATCCACTGCTCCAGCAGACCACTGCATAAAAGATGCCAGAGGCCACCACAGAGTCATAGAAAGTCCTTAGCAGTGACCTGCACACTCCGAAGGACCTCAGTCTTCTCAGCAGGTGGAGACGACTCTGGCCCTTCTTGTACAGGGCATTGGTGTTATGAGACCAGTCCAGTTTATTGTTGAGGTAAACACCCAGGTATTTGTACTCCTCCACGATCTCAATGTCCAAATCCTGGATGTTCACCAGTGCAGTGGGAAATGACTTCCTGCTGAAGTCGATCACCACCTCCTTCGTCTTGCTGGGGTTTATGTGCAGATTGTTCTTGCCACACCAGTCGACAAAGTTGGTGATGACCTCCCTGTACTCCAGATCATTCCCCTGAGAGACACACCCAACAATGGCTGTGTCATCGGAGAACTTCTGGAGATGGCAACTGTCAGTGTTGTGTCTGAAGTCCGATGTGTACAGGGTGAAGAGGAAGGGGGACAGTATTGTACCCTGCGGGGCCCCCATGCTGCAGACCACCACATCAGACACACAGTCGAGAAGCCTCACATACTGCAGCCTGTTGGTCCAGCCAGGTTACAGTCCACTCCAGCTCCTTCCAGCTTCCCCCTGAGCAGAGATGGTTGGATGGTGTTGAAAGCACTGGAGAAGTTGAAGAAGGTGACCCTCACAGTGCTCGCAGTGTTCTCCAGGTGCGAGAGGCATCTGTGCAGCAGGTAGATGACAGCGTCTTCCACACCAATGCCAGGTCTGTAGGCAAACTACAGGGGATCCATCGCATCACTCTCTAGGTGACGGAGGTGGCTCAGGACGATCCTCTCCATTGTCTTCATCAGGTGAGAGGTTAGGACTACTGGCCTGAAGTGTTTCGGCTCACTGGGATGCGCAGTCTTTGGAACTGGGACCACGCAGGATGTTTTCCACAGGAGCGGAACTCTCCAGACGGAGGCTCAAGTTAAAGATGTGCAGAAAAACCCCACAGAGCTGATCTGAACAGTCCTTGAGCAGTCTGGCACTGATGCCATCAAGGCCCGTAGCCTTCCTCGCCTTGATCATCCTCAACTCCCTCCTCACCTGGTCAGATGTGATGGAGAGGCAGGGAGTGACCCCTGCTGTGAGTGGTGTGTGGATCACCCTGGTGGAGTGTGAGGGGGGTGGGGTGGGGGGTGGAATGGGGTGTTACAGGTGACAAAGGAGGGGGGGTATGAATTTGAGGTGCCATTGCGTGGGTGGGGGAGGGGACAGGGACAGGGACACAGTCGAATCTGTTGAAAAACAGGTTCAGTTCGTTTGCCCATTCTCTGTTGCCAGATTCTGGGCCTCGTCTATTGTCCTTGCTGTGTCCAGAGATGGTTTTTAGGCCTCTCCAGACCTCTCTGGTGTTGTTCCCCTGAAGGTGCTCATCCAGCTTCCTCCTGTAGCTGTCCTTGCCCCTTCTTATCTCCCTCCTCAGCTCCTTCTGCATATCTTCATCTCCTCCTTATTCCCAGTTTTAAAAACCCGCTTCTTCTCATTCAACAGGGTTTTTAATTCTGGGGTCACCCAGGGTTTGTTGTTGGAGACACACCGCACCTTCTTTGTAGGCACAGTGTTCTCCACGCAGAAGTTTATGTAGTCTGTGATGCAGGTTGTCAAACTGTCAATGTCCTCCCCATGTGGACCACACAGCACCTCCCAATCCGTGGTGTCAAAGCAGTCCCTCAGAGCCATACTGGCCTCCTCAGTCCATCTCCTCACATACCTTTTGGTAGGTGGTTATTATGATCAAACAAGGTAATAAGAGGGGAAAAACACACGAGTATTTGAATGGTAATCCTAAAATATTTTGAGTTGAGCACTAGTCCCGTAATATCTGTAAAGAGGAGTGCTCCCTGTAAGCAAACGGGTGGGGGTCGAAAGAGGGAGGAAGGCAGTCTCTGATGTGCTGGGAGACCAGCCGCTCTTAACACTTCATGATTACAGACGTGAGGGCTATGGGTATGTAGTTGTTGAAGTTGTCTATGGCAGGTTTACTGTTTCAAACTCTGTAATTCAAATTCAGTTTCAGCCCATATCCGATCTTCAGGTTTACAGTACAAGTAGACATGTCAGCTTCGTGTGTCATATTAAACAGTTGTTTAGTACATATTAAATTCAGCTGATTGCAATAAAATGTCGTAGTATTATTCAACAGGAAATTCTGAATGAAAATATGTGAGAACAGTAGCGCATGTAATCGGTTAATAGTAAAAATTTTTAATCAATACATGTTGCCACAGCAGCATAGATACCCATGTGCAAGGTAGACAGAATATACTAAATCAATATATGTGCCACAGTTAAGGAATAAATAGTTTTCAAGTTACAGTGCTGACGATGTTTACTAATTAAACAAATATAAGACAATGACAAAAAAGCTTCCACCTGAAGTGTCTTCGCAATTTTGTTTTTGGTTTTGTGTGTGTATTTCCAGGCCTGACATCGGAGGGGACCTGAGAGCGGAGGCTACAACAAGAGGAGCTCCACCATGGATGTATTATGAGAGCTGGATACTTAGACTTAGACTTAGACTAGACTTTACTGATCCCTTTGGGATGACTCCCTCATGGAAATTAAGTTTCCAGCAGCTTATACAGACAGAGTATACAAAAAATAAATAGAATAAAATAAGAATGAAATAAAATAAGTATGGAAAACTGTATATGGCACATTAAGTGGCTACCACTCCTTCCCTTCTGTCCTCTGTACCCTATCTCCTCCTCCCCCCCAAGTGAGGAGTTGTAGAGCGTGATGGCATGATGGACAAAGGAGTTCTTACGTCTGTTGGTCCTACCGGATCGAAAATGGCAGCCACTCAGTCCTATCTGAGTTGCTCGCCTGGCGCATATGCTGAAAAAGTTTCTGGTTTCCAGGTTTGTTGTGTTTTGGTGCTGGTATGCTGGTCCAACATGGGATGCTGGTCCATGCTGGTCCAGCATCCAATCACCAGCATCCTATGCTGGACTGATGCCGGTCCCAAACCTTTCAAATGATTCACTTGGGAATGGAGTAAACATGGGCATGAACATGCCTCTGATGGCCACAGGTACAACACTAAGGGCTGTGACATTACTGATGATCATGACCTATGCTGCAAGGCATTAAATAACTGAATCTGTGCTTAATGATTTGCTAAAACGTATCTATCACTTTTTAGGGTAAGATGTTGTTGTTCTTTACTTCCCTTAAAGCGCTTCATAACATTGCTGGCCTAATATCTATTTTGAGTTATTTTGTGTCTTAATTATTTTGTAGAGTAGTAAACTAAGAAGTTACAGCTAAAATTGTTATATAAATATTGACTGCTTACTTATGGGCAAATAAAGCTTAATCTTGCTGGTGAACAGCATAGCTATGCTGGTTTTTATGTGCAGTAGTGTTACTCCCATCATGCCTCTGGGTCACAAGCACGAGCGAACCGCGTCCTGGCCCCGGCGCGGCTCGTTCGTGAGTGCTATGCTAGCGGACTTCATGGATGTATAATAAAACTTAAACAGGACTAGCCCCGCTGTAAACCATGGATGTTTTATGCATATGCCAACAGCAACCAACAGTAAAGATAATGATCCATAAAGTAAGATAGTATTAAACGCTGAAATCGTTAATGTCGTGGTTAATTCTTGTTGAGCAGTAATTTAAATTGTTTTGAGCATTTTTTTTTTTATATGAGAGTGATTCTGTATACAACTACGACTTGGCTGGTAAAGTTATTACTGAGATTTTTTTTAAACTTGTTATAGTAAACACTATTAAATAGCAAATTGTATTTAATATTGTAAAAATAAAAATAAGTGCAAATATCTCTTTAATTTGTGAACAAACTGGACATGAGCCACATGAATTGTATAAAAGCCAAGCCAATGTGCATGCTGCTGTAACATATATGTATACTGTAGTTAGTTACAGCAGCTTCACTGCCTGCTGATAGTGGGTTTACCCGTCCCGGGTTAACAGACCTCTACTGGCTCCTCTGGGCGACGGAAGAGAGGAGAGGAGGACGGAGGAGAGGATGATCGGCATCCCCCGTATCTTGTTTGTCCCGCTTCATCACCGTGACCAGCTCCATCCGCGATCTTCCCCATGATGAGGATTTACCACACTGAGACAGTTTAAGCCTTGAATAAATAAATAAATGCGGTTGTTCCGAACGGATGACAGGTTTAATCAACTTCAGTCATCAGTGGATGAGACCATAGCCTGTATATAAAAAGATAAGATACTGCCAGCATGCACTTGCGAATTTAAAATACCCTGAAAAAAAGCTTATGATAGGAGCTACGAAAAATCAGCTAGTGTCTTACCAGTCATCATGACGAGGCTAATATATTGATTTTTTTTTTTTTTTTTTTTTTTTTTTTTACGTTCAAGAACAAAGCCTGTGGAGTGACTGATAAATGCAACACTAAACCACAACATCCAGATATCACGCTGTGTGAAAATGAAGGCTCGGTTACAGTCTATGGTTTTGACTCGTTTATTCAGCTTTACCTTTAATTGTACACATCACACAGTGTTTGCTGTAAGCCAGCTAGGATCCTCATTCCCGAGTCACAACCAACATGTCCGCGTGTAGTGCGAGCCCGCACACAGAGAAACATGACTTTTCTGGGCTTTTGAGAAGTTTTGCAAAGATTTAAAGTCCATGGCTTAAAAATATAGAATAGAAAGAGTCATAATTGATTATGTTTATAGCTGGAGGTGTCCTGTCAGCAGTTTTACAGGCGTCTCTTTTACAATGGTGACCAATGGGGAAAATGCTTTTTGGGCTCCAGGGGATTTTTCGTTGCAGTACCACGAGTGGCCATTGGAAAAGATTGTCTGGTAGGCTGAGCGGCGGCACCGTATCCAGCTTTCATAATACATCCATGGCCAGGATACGGTTCGCTCGTTCTCGTAACCCAGAGGCATGATGGGAGTAACACGACTGCGCACATTCAGGGGGGCTCCATAACGCGGAAGCAAACCTGGAGGCCAGAAACTCTTTCGGCGTATTGTGTGATATTCATTATGTACTCCTTGTGTCTCCCTGTATGTTTGTATGATGTCATGTTTGTTTGTTAGTGTCTTTAATGTGATAATAAAGTTTGTTTTAAAAAAAAACTCTTTCGGCGTATGCGCCAGGCGAGCAACTCCGATAGGACTGAGTGGCCGCCATTTTCGATCCGGTATCCAGCTCTCATAATACATCCATGGTCACAACATGACCACGCGTGGAGCCCGCACACAGCCGTGACATCACTCAGAGAAACATGACTTTTATGGGCTTTTTGAAGTTTTGAAAAGATTAAAAGTCCATGGCTTAAAAATATAGAATAGAAAGAGTCATTGATTATGATTATGGTTGGAGGTGTCCTGTCAACAGTTTTACAATGGTGGCCCATGGAGAAAAATGCTTTTTGGGCCCCAGGGGATTTTCCGTTGCAGTACCACGAGTGGCCACTGGAAAATTGGCCGCAAGGCTGAGCGGTGGCGCAGTATCCAGCTTTCATAATACATCCATGGACTCCACAGTGGAGGCCTGCAGGCAGACTCTGTTAGCAGCCGGAGACTTCCCGCTCCTGCTGTAACTCTACACCTGGAGCCGCAGCCTAGACTATATAAAGAGGCCGCAGCACGCAGCTCTGACGTGACGTCATGCGTGCTAATTAATATGCTCCTGCAACAACTTATTTATTTATGCAGACTCCGGTTGTCTGTGGGCACAGTAAAAACTTGTATAGGTAACAGATCTGCTCTCTGTTTTAAAAACACTGTGAATCCTCCACATTACTGAATTTATAACAAGTAACAGGTAAAACATGTAAAGTATCAGATATGCAGTGATATAAAGGTTTAAGTGAGAGGGACAGTCCATCAGAAGGTTCACCTCAGCCTCAGAGAGACCTCCACCTGACACCTGGGTCCAGCCTGAGACAGAGGAAGATGATCAGACTAAGGTTTATCTCAGGTGTCTCTCACCTGTCAGTTGTGTTGTCATAATAATAATTTCATTAAGTACAGCAAAAAATGTGAGGTTTTTCTCTGGTTCCTACAGGAGACTGTCAGTGAGAAGACAGGATGTTTGGATCAGTCTTTATGGTGACAGTAACCTGATGTTTGATTCTTTATGGCACAGTCTGCTCTCCTTGTAATTACTGATTAGTTTCATGATAAAACTTTTGTGCTTTGAGCTCTACCTTCTAGTTTTTCAGTGAGTTATGTGAGAACAGTTTGTATTAACCAGTGTTCAGATGAGCGTTTGCAGACTAATCACATTAATATCATGTTGTACATCAGGAGGATGAAGTAAACACTTAGATTTGATCATTACATTCAAACACTCCCTCAGTCCTAATTATTCTCAAACTTATTTAACCAGGCTAAGATTTTGATTACAACAGGATGATTTCCTCATGTTTTATATCTGAGTTATCTTCAGTGTGACGCTCTGTCATGAGAATAGACTCTTTATTTATCCTCTGAGAAGCTTGTTCTGTCTGTGCTGTTTAATAATGAAGTGCTATATGAAGGAGAGTCGTTTTTATATATATATATTATTTTTTGGGGCTTTTATGCCTTTATTGACAAGACAGTGAAGAGAAGACAGGAATCAGGGAGAGAGAGTATGGAATGACATGCAGTAAAGGTCTGACCGGTTTGGGAGTCAAACCGGGGACCAGCTGCTCAGGGCACTGAGGCCCATGTGGTACACACCCTAACCATTCATGCTATCAGGTCACTGATATGAAGGAGAGTCTTGTGGCTTTAACTTGATGCCACAACCCTTACTGACAGATTATTGAGGTTTGACACGTTTGTTCCTTTAATAAAGGAGAGTAACAGCAGATGAACATCCATCCATCTATCCATCCATTATCTATACCGTTCATCTGTGAGGGTCAAGGGGGGGTGGGGGTGGAGCCAATCCCAGCTGACATCTGGCGAGAGGTGGGGTACACCCTGAGTTCAGTCTGAGAGGAGACACAGCTCTTCATCTGCTGCTGTATCATCATCATCAGTACAGTATTTATTTTCAGTGGTATGAACCAGATGCAGGAGAGTTCAGGTAGAGAGGATGGTTTGATGCTTCTGTCTAGAGAGGTTCAGGTCCACTGACAGTGTGTCTACAGTTTGAATAAATAATACCCATGTTTACAGACTGAACATGGTGAAGACTGGTCTCTGGTTGTAATAAATAAAATCTCAGTTTATGGATACAGATGTTGAAGACTGGTCTGTTATAAGATGTGTTCACTCAGTAGTCTGGCGTAGTGCTCAGGATGATTTCTCTGAAGGTAAGCATGCATTTTTCCTTCAACTTTCTGATCTGCAGTCAGACCTGTGAACAGGAAAATATATGACTTTAAATACAGGGTGAATGAATCTCCCGCCTGATGACCATAAAAATATCTGATCGGTGTGACTCACCCAGCCTCTGAGCTGTCCTCTGGATCTTCTCCAGAGCAGCCTGGATGTCTCCTCCCTCTGCCACCACCACCTCGATCTCCCCAACATGGTAGCCAAAGTCTGCCTGGTCCAGGTCGACCTGTACCCCCCCCTCCTCTAAGGTGAACGACCGTCGTTCTGTTTTAAACTCTGCAAAGCAGACTAGGTTCTTGTTGCTCAGCCAGGACTGGTCCTGGTGCCAGGACTTGGTCTCTGAGAGTCCCAGGACCTCCGTCACCTTCAGCTGGATTTCAGGCAGGCTGGTGATCTCCCTGTAGCGAGTACAGAGTGCTGCCATTTCACTCTGTTCGCCGCCGGCCTCCTCTGACCTGCTGGCTACCGTTGGACACTTGAGCTCCCAGCATCCTCCACGGTTACGCAGCCACATGTCTCTCAGTGTCAGGTCGAACCGAGGGGTGTCAAAGTACCGGTCCTGGATTTGACGCTGACCAACACACACGGCTGAGGAGAGACTGATCATTAAGCCACATGCACAGGTACTGTCAGTGATTGGTCAGTAAATCTCAGCTTCAGGTACGTTTACCTGTCAGTAAAGGTGTGGTCAGGTGAAACACATACCTCCAATCTCCTCCAGGGTTCTCACTGTGTCCTCGCTGCATAAAAACTTTCTCTCCACCTCCACACTCATCTAAAACCACAGAGTTTGATCAGCTGACATCACTTTGACCTCATCAGGAAGAATAAAAAGTAAAATTTCCTCCATTTAAAATTGAGCCTACACAGTAATAATAATAATAATAATAATAACTAAACATAGCTGTGTTGCTATAGTTTACTTAATATGACTCCTTTAAAAACTTGTAATGGACCTTGTAAATAACCTAATCAGGTTGTAGCTCGGAGCTGATTTATCTTTGATTAAATTTAATGGATATTGCGTTGATATTTTACGCCATCTGTACCGCGAACCATCGGTGACTGTG
This sequence comes from Lates japonicus, assembly GCA_033238685.1. Lineage (NCBI taxonomy): Eukaryota > Metazoa > Chordata > Actinopteri > Centropomidae > Lates > Lates japonicus. Next base: position 18,132,444 of record BRZM01000020.1, on the reverse strand, counting down.
AGTGTATCCGGTTATAAATAAGTAAGTAAAGTGTGTTTATAATCAGGCTCATTGAGCTCCCGCTGAACTACGAGTTAAAATCCACGAACTGAACCTCAGACTGTTTAATAACCGGATCCACACAGGGACCAGGCCTCTCACACACCTTCATAGCTCAGGTCCTTCCGTCCCAGATATTCGGCCTAATCACCGGAACAGTGAAGTCAGCGGAGCGGGTCCTACACGTCAGCAGAGTTTATTCTGCACAGGCGCTGTCAGGGACACCTATGAGGGTGTTGAGGAGCATCACCTTCTGCCCCAGGAGCGCAGGGGCAGTTAGATGTCGGTATAATCCGCCCTTCTTCATCAATATTTACCCCACAGACTGATGGGAATCACGCGGGGCCACGTGTGTGATCCAGCTGTGGTCACTACGTCACTGAGCCCTCGCGCAGGAGGAGGACTGAGGACTTAATTCACTTTTAAAATGTGTGTGTGTGTGTGTGTGTGTGGGTACTGTGGCTCATATTATTCACAAGAATGTTCATCGATCTGTTTAGGCCAGTATCTCATCAGGGTGTACTGACAGAGATGGCAGGTTACAAGGTATAAGTTTGTTCCTCTGGGGGGGGGGGGGGGGGGGGGGGGGGGGGGGGGGGGGGGGTACTGTGGCCCACATGGTTCAACAGAAGCGCGATCAGCCCGTATCGATCCGTTTAGGTCAGTATCTCATCAGGTGTACTGACAGAGATGAGCAGGTTACATAAGGTATATGTGCCCGTTCCTCTAAATGTCAGCAGCCAGCCTGGAGGGGAGCTGTGGTCTGTTTACTACAGGGAAGACGGAGGGGGAGGGAGGGGGAGAGCAGGAGCGAGAGGGAGGGCAGGAAAGAAAACTTTTCACTTCTGAGGAGCCACAGAGGAAGCGTGTGCGTGTGTGCGTGTTGGAGCGGAGACCATGCAGGTAAAACGCGTTAGCTAATTGCTCTCAACTTAATTAAACGTCGCCGCGATCGGTTAATTGTTCCGCCGCGAGGGGGAGAGTGGCCTGCGACCGGCGGCGGACGGAGAGACGACGGACCGAGCCCGCTGTTAATCCGATCCGCGGAAAAATCCAACATTAAACCCAAACTTTTTCTGCCTCTCGCTCCTCCGCCAGCGCTCCCGACACCACCCCCACCGTCGGCCCGACCACGGCGCTGAGCTCTGGTTCACAGCTGCTCTCCGCCAGTTACGGCTGGAGCGGAGAGACGGTAGTTTACATGGACATGTGTTGCACTGAAGTGTTTAAGGTGCGGATTTCAGGGCTAGGACGGATCTAAAGGGGTCTGCTGGGCGGGGGGGTGGGGGGGGTGGGGTACTCTCTAACACATCTGTGAGCGGAGCCACGCTCGTTAATTAAACGGCTGTAGTCGGTGTAGGCCTCGGTCTGCGCGGAGCGGCTGCGGAGCGGCGCGACGTACCCGCAGCCAGCGGGGCACGGAGCTCAGTCAAGGCCGAGGTTTGAGAGAGACTGTCTGTTTTTTTTGTTTTTTTTATCCCGGGGAAGCGGGCGGTGAGCTGGAACTACAGCTCCCACCTGGACCAGGCAGAGTTCTTTTTTGGGGGGGGGGGGGGGGGGGGGGTGTTTGTTTTTTTTCTGGCTAGCTAGCAAAGTCACACGACTGTTGAACCGACGGTTTGAGAGTTTAACGGAGAAACGGTGGCGGGTCTGAACCGAGTTTGTCAGCCAGGACCTAGCCAGGACCTAGCCAGGACCGAGGGGCTCTCACCGCAGGATTAAGACCCAGCACCTCCTCCACCAGCACCACTGTAATGCGACGTTTGAGCCGCTGCTCAGCTTTAGCCCTGCTAGCTAATTGATTCATCTGTGGTGTAATTAGTCTGATTAATGATCCCGGAACAGAGACGTCAGTCCGCCGCTGTCTCCCCCGGCTAATTATGAGAGCCATGATATGTGTGTGTGTGTGTGTGTGTGTGTGTGTGTGGGTGGGGGGGCGTAAAACACATATTGAAACATGATGTGGTCATTTTACCCCGCTAGCCTGCTAATTGGCATGAGGAGGAAGTGGGGGGTGGGGGTGGGGGGTGTTGATGTCCGGCTGCATTCTGTATCATAGATATTTACAGAGAAACCACAGCTGTTTGATCTGTTTTATTAATCGTATTTATTATAAACAGAGTCGAGCTTAGCCTATAGTTAACATGCTGGCCACATGCTGCTCTGACTGGGGTGGGGGTTTATACTGATAAATCACATTAATAAGTAAATCACATTGTCACATTGTGATTTGCTACTTCTCCTCCAGTCTGTTCTGCTTTTAACACCCCAGATCAGTGTGTTCAGAGTTAGAGAGAGTCCAAGTTCCTACAGGGTCAGAGTCAAACCTGCTCAGACCATCACACAGGTGTCACTTAAACAGCTGCATTATTGTGTTGTGATCCTCAGACTACATGTTGAGAATCTCCCTGCACAGTTTAACGTTTAAAAACCTCACAGACCTGCATGATCAGAACCTGATCCAGGATCAGTTTAACTGGTCTCAGACTGTTAAACACAGCAGGGCATGATGAGGGCAGCTCACCTGGACAGGTGTCACAGAGGAACAGCGCAGGTTCATCTTCATCACCTAGGATAAACCCTCTAACGTGGTCTGGTCTCTGTGTCAGGAGGAGTCTGGAGAGCCGGTGAGCAGTGATAGAAATGGGGGGACAGAGTGGCTGTGCCCCCTCTGTCAGAAAGTCCAGACCAACAGATCCTCACTGTCCCTGCATCTCACTGAGCAACACAGCGTACTGCCATCCTGTGTCAACAGACTGCTGGACATTGTGAGTACCAACACATACAGACACACAACACCAGTTGTAGACCAGTAACATGGATGATGGGTAAAATGTCCTCATAAACATGCAGCTCTGCAGTAAATACAGCTATGTTGAAGTTCAGTGTTTATTCATGTTGATCAGTAACAAGAGAAGGAGAATAATCTGAACAATCAGAATAATGATAAATCATGGTGACATGAGCCAAAAATAGGACAACTGTAAAGAGGAACAGCAGTCAACAGTAAACTCTCACTGATATTAGAAATACCTTTAATGACTGTGTTTGGGGTTTATTCTGCATTAATTAGACATGATCATTTATATATGGATCAATAAGTTTATTAATCCTCTGGTCACAGTGATAAACATCAGTCACACGTTAGTTTATGATAACACAGGTTATCTCAGGTAACTGTCAGAGCCGGTGTGGACTACACTGTATAATATGTACTAAAAAAGTGTTATTAGTATATTTTTCATGGTGTTAATAATGTTATAAGAAGAGACCTGCTCTCTATGAAAAGTTCCCTGATGAAACTTCTGTTATGATCCAGTTCGATTTAAATAATACAGACCTGTTAGCTTACAGCATACTGTCAGTGTGTCTGACTTCTGCTTTATCTGTTAATACATTAGTTATTAGTCTGTGACATCTGAGGGCATTTTCTGCTTTCAGCTCTATGTTCGTTGTAATAGTTTACATATTTCATTGTTTGGTTTAGGCAGTATGAAAGTATTAGCTGAGTAGACATCAGTGAACACATGATTTATAATGTGTTCATCACAGTTTATAAGCAAAGAGAATCCTGTTGGAGGAGGAAGTGGTCAAACAGCTTCACATATGATTTTCAAATTAAAGGCCATGATGTGTAATATTACCACACATCAGCAAGTCAAGCCCAGATGTTGAGCTGCTCCACAGCTACACAGCATCGAGCTGATCTGAGAGCAGCCGCTGCAGAGTGAAGCTGATCTGAGAGCAGAGTGAAGCTGATCTGAGAACAGCTGCTGCAGAGTGAAGCTGATCTGAGAGCAGCTGCAGCGTGAAGTTTACTGTGAAAACTGTGACATCTCACCATGTTGTCTCTGAACAGGCTGATTTAAAACAGGGCGCTAAAGGAGGAGACGAGGATAAAGGTGCTGAGAAGTCTTCAGGTGAGGGCAGAGATACATTATGTTGTGTAAATCATGACAAGATCATCACAACAACAGACACACGGTCTTTATGCTGTTACTGTAATGACTGATTCACCCTGTGAATTAGATTAGACTGGATATTTATGAAACAGAGTTAGTTTTATTTTGAAATTATATAATCCCCTGATGAGGGTAGAGTGGGTGAAACAGGTGGATATTCAGTGTGTAAATTTGTGTTTTCAGTCAGTTTACCAGAGCAGAGAAGTTAAATCTGTGTGTTCCTCTGATCAGATGCTGAATCGTCACAGTTGAGGCCTCCTGAAGACGTTGGTTCAGATCCAATCCAATCGAGCGAGAGTTCAGACGCTACCCAGACACCTGCAGACAAAGAGATGGAGGATGAGCGGTTAATGGAGCAGGAGGGAGGTGAAGCTGAGCCTGAGCCAGAGGAGGAGGGAAATCAACTCACAGGAGCCAAACGGCAAAATGCAACTGAAAACACAGAGAGCTCAGATGCTGGTGAGAGGTCAGCTGGTAAAAACTGTGCTCCAACTGAAAACAACACCCGCTCCTTCAAATGCAATGCCTGCCTGGAAATGTTCCCCAGCAGAACTGCCCTTAGCGTTCACTACAACTCTTCCTCCCACATCCAGAGGATGACCACAGGCTCAGCCAAACCAGGCGGGGAGAACGACCCCCAGGCCCCCTCGGTCCCCATCCTGTCTCGGCCATATATCTCCAACAAACCCTACCAGTGTGCTGTGTGTCGAGTCTCCTACAACCACGCCATCACCCTCGAGAGCCATATGAAGTCTGTCCTGCACCAGACCCGCAGCAGAAACGCTGGCATTGCTGCTGCAAACAACATGGTGGGCTCAGCTGGGATGGGAGGGGGGACCCCCGCTCAAAACGCCGCGGTGAGCTCATCTGGAGGTGGATCCAGTCCGTTAGTGACCACCACCACCTGTGCTGCTCCTGTGATGGTGACCACTACAAAAGACGGGGAGCAGATTCCAACTTCACAGGTGGCCCCCTCCCTCCTCACCTCCCCCGTGGCCTCAGCTCAGGCGGTCTCGGCCTTCCTCACCCTCCTCACGTCCAGTCCCAACACCCTCTCACACTCTCTCCTCCCCTCCCTGTTTGCTGCCGGCGCTGCCCCCGGTGCCACCACTCATCAGCTTGTGCCTCAGCCTCAGATGGTCATGCCCTTGATCTTGAACGGGCTGCAAGCCCAAACCCAGCAGCACCAAGATAACCAGCAGGGCCAGCTCCTCACCCAGTGTGTGCCATTTGTAGGTCTCAGCACAGCCCAGCAAGCCCTCCTAACCCAAAGACTGAACAACTTACAGAGCCAGTGGCCCTCTGCAGGAGTCCCCACAAACACCCAGCCCTGCCCTGAGGAGCAGAAACAGACTATAAAGACTGAGAGGCAGGATGGTAAAGAGGCGGAGGAGGACAAGGTCTCAGCTCAGACCAAGGACAGCGAGAACTGGATGACAGAGAACATTAAAACTGAGAAATTTCAGGAAGAGGACACTAAAGACTTCACACAGTGTCCTAATATAGAAAGCAAAGTGAGGGCTGAGAACAATGAAGACAAAGGGAAGGCACAAAGAGATATCACAACAGATGGAGACTGCTCCACTAATCAGTTGGACCTGGAAGGTGATAAAGCAGCGAGCCTGAATCTCTCCCCGGCTGGCACAGAGAAGAGCCTCCGCAATAACAGCCTCTCTCCTTCTGCATCTGTGCCCAGCAACTCCACCCTCAGCCCTGTCAATCTAAATCTAACACTCAGCCCTGACTCCACTCCTCAGAAATCACAGTCAAGCCCCTGTGGCTCTCTGGGCACCCCCAAATCCAGCCCCAGTACAAATGCCTTAACTAACAACCAAACTCGGCCCCACTGTAACACAATGGGCTCCATGTATCCAGACCTTCCAGTGCTGTCAGAGTTCCAGTCTGAGGTCCTCTGGGCCTTCTTTGAGTCTCGTAGCGAGGCTGATGCTGCGAGTCCTCCTCATGAGGACTGTGAGGCTCTGGGCAGAGAGGTGGGGCTGTCAGAGGAGGAGGTACGACGGTGGCTGAGCCGAGCCCGACATGCCAAACAGAGGCAGAGGGCCACGGACTCATACCACAAGACAGGATTTACAAGGCCTGGTCAGAGCTCAGACAATGACTATGATGACGAGGAGAGCTCTCTGATTATAGCAGAGGGGGAGGATGAGGCCGAGGCCTCAGGGAGTCAGGCCATAGATCTGTCCAGTACAAGAGGGAAACGCAAGCAGAGAGATCTGGGAAGGGAGGGTCAAGGAGATTCCTGTCTCACATCTGACTCAGAGAATGAGGTGTACACCTCTGTGATTGTGTCTGATGAGGAGAGTCAGAACGGGTCTCTGAGGGAGGGTCCAGAGAGTCCCACTAAAGGGGAGGCTCAGAGGGAGGTCCACGTGGAGAAGGGCTTGGCCGGAGGAAAGGTCCTACGCTCCACCACTGTGTTTCTGTCTGATGCTGAGGATGAGTATGAGGAAGAGGAGGAGGGGGGGGGGTGAGAGGGCAAGGAGGAAAAAACGAAAGGGGGAGTTTGAACGTGATGAGGTGGAGGTGAAGAAAGAGAGACAGGACCCAGATGTGGATCTAGAGTTGGAGGCTCAGGGGGATCCTCCCAGTTCACAGTCCCACTTACTGGACCATCGTGAGATTCCAGCCGGGGCTCTGCACTCGCTGCCTTTATCCCTCACCCACTTCGCTACTCCGTTCCTCAGCCCATATGTCCTCTCTCTGACTCCGTCAGTGGTCGGAGACGGGAACAAAGTACCAGTCTTTCCTAATCCACCAGCTATCACACGCTTCTCCAGCTCTCTGCTCTCTCAGTCTCTGTCCTCCTCCCAGACCTCTCACTACTTGTCCAATGGTGGAGACTGTGAGGCCGCTTTGGACCTCAGCATGGGCAAGAACAGCTCTAAATCTGCCTCCTCATCGTCTCTGGCTGATAAAATTGCAGCTCAGAAGGGGCAGCTGCTGGATGGGCTGGGCCTGAGGCCCACATCCAAAGGTCTGGTAGTGGTCCAGGTGAAGCCTGAGTCTGTCTCTGCCATGCCCTCCTCCAACAGCAGCATGAGTCTGGTCAACTGCAATAACATGACCAAATCCAATATTTACATGAGGGCGGCAGAGAAGATGAATACTACCTTACTGGAAAGGGAACGAGAGAAGGAGAGAGAGAGAGAGAAGGAGAAGGAGAGAGAGCAGGAGCAGCAGCAGAGGAAGTCCAAAGGAAAACGGTACCGGGACATGAGACGCTCAAGGACCATCATCCAAGCTGAGCAGCTGGACATCTTGTATGGCTGCTACTTCAAAGACCCGAACCCTGGGAAACACGAGTTTGAGCAGATTTCAGAGTGGGTCCACCTTCCAAAGAAGGTCGTCCAGATCTGGTTCCAGAACATGAGGGCGAGGGAACGAAAGGGCGAGGTCAGATTTATTAGCGACGGCACCCTGGCAGCAGTCGGCAAACCTCTCATCAAATTCACCTGGCCTCTGTCCAAACCCATCTTCTCCAACAAGCCCGCTTCCAACAACACCAGCTGCATCACAACCACTCCAATAGTGCGCACTCTGATGAAAACAGAGCGGGAGTCTGTGAAGGAGCTGGGAAAACCAACTGTGGTGAAGAAAATAACCCCAGTCCCCATCAAGCCTAAGGAGGTCATTTCCTCTGCTGTGGCCTCTCCTGTGGGCAGCGCCGCCTCTGCAGTGCCAAAGACCAAGCTTGAAACCACCAGCAACGTCACTATGGTCAAAGTCGCACCCAAAGTCTCCACCCCCGTTCTTCTAGCTCCACCCAAGGACCCGATTCCCATCGCCCCCCGACCGGCCCAGAAACGAAAATTAGAGGAGGAGAGCGAGGAAGAGAAGACCGATGAGGAGAGAGACAATGAAAACGAGATGGGTCCTGGACCTGGAACCACGAACCGCATGGTGCCCAAACTGCCCACCACTCCCATCAACAACAGGCCTCC